>LUCH01000885.1:15692-28970 GCA_013368495.1 Paragonimus heterotremus | reverse complement strand
TGTTTCTGTCGCTGGTTCGAATCCAGCCGAAGCCCTGACTTTTCACAGTTGGGTCTCATCTAAATGGTTCATTGTCAGGGAGCACTAAATGTGAATGTGATCGAGTTTTAGTAGGGTATATAAACATTAGGTGGCCCAATCAAACCAATCTTTGGGATCTCTCTATCTATAGGTCCACATTTTCTTTCTAGCTCCTGTTGCACACAACTGATCGTACTCTTCTCTTATTATTCCTTGTTTTTCTCGACTTTTGACTACTTCCAATCTTTTTATTCGGACATTAATCATGAAACTAAATCAATGATTATCTTTTACTTGCCTCGATCGTGATCTTTACTCAAAGTGTCCTCGGGGTTTCTAATATTACTTGTAACCATGTGACTCAAGTTTAATTAGTTAATCACCATCCATTTACTAAAGAAGTAAGTATGTAAAAAGCCAAAAAATAACTTTTCAGATTGTAAAATGCCTGTTACCGACTTAACCTGATTCGAACTCAAGTTTATAAATCATCAGGTTCCAGTTGACTGAGTAATCGGCCTAGTATTCGTTTAATTTTTGTCTAAATGTTTTCAGCAAAAAGATGTAAGCGCTTTAGGAGGTATAGATTGGTTTATTTTATTGGGTTAACACTTTTATGGCCAAAGTAAAACAGTTGTCTTTTTGGTCTTCGGTGATTTGAAGTTATGCACACGTTACCGCATTAATGTGTCCATGTATGGACAAAAATCGAGGCAAGTGATGCAAGCTGACACTCACGTGTGCACACAGCAACCACTGTACAGACCAGTGGCAACAGTGACCGTCCGCAATTTGCTGGAAAGTGATCACCAGATGGATTCCATATAGGCATTCACAATTGTTTACGCAATTGATAAGTCCCTGCTGTTACGACGTGTTTTGAGACGTTGATGTCCACTTCTGTGTGTGCAGAAAAGCTCATTTGTTAGTCTAACACTGTCGCGGTAACGATGCCATTGACTGATTAGCGAATAGCCTCGTCGTAAGCTTCCTTTGTATGTTTAGTATCACATTTGTCTTCCTGTTTTCCGCTTTTTAATCTCCTGTTCTGTAGTACTTACTTAGTAATATATGCAGGGGGTTTTCAGGTCATTAATCATGCGCATCAACCTTCCTGAGTGTTCTACAAAAATTTGTTTCGGGAAAATGCTGCTGCCGATGCTTGCTCATCCTGTCCATTCGTTTTGTTCCAGTTTGTTCAAAAAATGTGCGGAGACTAGATTGTTATTGATCAAAGTACATCCAACGAACAGGCTGATTGGATAAGCTACGAGTTCGGGTTCCCAGTGGTTATGGAAACTTCCAGACGAAAATTACGTAGTCATTGTTGCTGATTTGGGAACAGCAGGACGAGGTTCACAGTAATTCATGGACTTTGGTATGTGCTGGACTTCAGAAGTTCGACGTCTCGACGAGCTCATTCGAAGAAAAGCCGCGTGACGGTACCAGAACGGGACCGCAGTAGATAAAGACAAACTACGATACTCAATGAGATGTTACAAGTCACATTTCCAGTGACAGTCAATCACGCCCGACCGAACAAATCGGATGAACTGACTGATCTTCATCACTCTAAAGTGAAGCCAAGCGGAATATTGATCCACAAAAGCTTCGTTACATAATTTGAATCTAGTTAATCATTTTAAGGAATCCGTTTTTATGCTACCAACAGTTTAGAAATATCAGGGCAACAGGCCAATTTGATGGTACCATTCATTTAGACTAGTATTGAGTCTGCCATTGACTACCAAAAATTGGTAAAACTCTATTTATAGTTCTGTGAACACTGAGTTAGCTATCAAAGAGAACTTGGTATAAAGCATAGTTTACCTAGGCATACTCTTCCTGTATCCTATTGGAATTTAAACGGAAACCCAGCCTGTGCACGTTCTTCTATTCCTAAAATGTAGAGGGTTAGTAAGGCAACCAGATGTCGTAGCAAGCTGTCCAAACCATCACAAATATTTCTTCGTTTGTTAGCAAACCGACCGTTTGTGCTATAAATTTGATCATTCTCTACATTAAAGATTTTCGTTTGAACGTACAGCAGTGCTCAAAGGGTGAAATGGATTGGATGCAGAAACATATCCAAGGTGGACTCTTCTAACTGGCTCCAATTTTAGGGGCAAGAAATTGTTCATGTACTGACTGAATATTTGTTGCCCGATTTACTTTCCGGTAAGCAGATATCCAGGCAACCTGGTTTTATTGTAAACATTAATTCGGGTGAATTTTGTACGAACAGTTATATTTTCTACGAAATCCACCTAATGGGTTGGCTTTCATATGAGTTATAGACGAAGTTTCATACTTTCAAAACAAAATTTACGATCAACCGCTTCACAATCCAATATGCAACATACTTTCTCTTAATAGAACCTTGGTGAATCTACTAGGTTCAATGGTCTTGGATCACAATTCAAAATCGTGGTAGCTAATCCCTATTGAGAAACACTTCCATCGAAGGAACGTGGTTCCGAGGTAGTTACCTTGCTGTATTTGAAAAAAAACAGCGGACACAAACCGCACACAGCGATGTAGAAAATAGGTATCTGGACTCCGAATAAATCCAGCCCCCCCCCAACCTGAAGCAACATGACAATCTTGCCTAACCAAACCTACTTTACCTACGAATGAATCTACGGATATATCGTCAAAGTCCAAAACTTTTCGTGACTTGTACGCACGTCTCGTTGCTGTATACTGAAACTTTGTATACCATCGGTGAATTACTCAGATGTGTTCCTGTTCCTAAAACAACGTCACAACAAGGTCAAAACCCACTGATTCCTAAGATGCTTCAATAACGTCTCTCAAGCCCGACATTTTGTAAGGTGGTGTGTATATCGAGTTTTCTCCATCTGGACTGATTGGCCCTAATGACACAGTTACAATATAAGCCAAAAGCCTTTCTACATTAATCCAACGAACGAAGTAAACACTGGTTAAATCCGTGGCATTTCGTAAAATACAAGCGCCCTAATACACTCATTCTTAACGAGGCTCCGAGCCTAGTTGCATCACTAGCTATACTGGTACACTGCAGGCCATGATCTCTAAGGCTCCCGTTATCGTTACTTAGTTCTTGAACAAACCCAAACATCTTGCTAGTTTTGCACACTATACATAAGTGTATTGCCACAAGGCAGCCAATTCTGTATGATGTAGGACCGGATAGTTTATTCTCACCAGCTTTTGGTTTGAAATGAATTTAAGTCATATTACTGTTTTGTCATGCATAGAGTCACTGTGAGATAATTGCGTGCTCGTCACAACAAGGGACATGCCGTGGTCACGTACGGCACACTTAATGTTAAAGACATTATACAGACCGTCCCGATGAGACCTTCTTATCGAAAGTTTACAGTTCTGAAAAGATAACGCTGTCTCATTCAGTATGTACAACTCACGTCTAATAGAGTTCCCGTAGTGTTATGTTTCACATGAGGAAACACCTTCGAAAACGAGACGCTTTTGCTTCCCAAAGAAAAGAGTTTTCGATGAAAGAAGGGTCAGATTCCAAAGTCATGATTCCATCGAAACGACTGGTAAACATTTCAAGTTGAACATAATAAAGAAACAGTCGAAATGCAGTTTCAAAAGTGAACTGAGGACCATAACGACATCGGACTGCGCATTTTACAGAACAAAAAACATGGTAGTTACCAAACTAGCACACGTATATTTCAAGTCATAGATGTTAAATCGATCTTCGCATACATCAATCTTTCCCATGTTCATCGTCCATAGACGTATTTGGTCGTCGCCGCTGGTTACTTGCTCAGTCATTTGACTCAAAAGCAGAAATGAGAAGAGACGCGGCAACGCCGTTTATTTGCAGAGCTGGTCAAAAATAGACCAGAGAGGCTCTAAATTTATGGGAGGAGAAGTGACAAGAAGTGACGACTGGTATGAACATTTAAACTGATTGCCGGTGATCTTTTGGACTAGGACATTTATCCAGGTCGGTAGACAAAGTTTACTGATATGTTACAGCCATTACACCGGGCCTCCGGAATTCTGGACAATCGTGTCCCGATTGGCTTTTCTAATATGTTAGGCGTTGAATGTACCATAAAACATTCGTCTCATTGTTGCGCGGTACGATTATTACCGATGATTCCTTGCCATCCTTGCTCACACTAAAGTTACAAAAGGTAACTCTGTCGGAACCCTCTTATATTTGATCGATATCGTGCGAAAAACTTCATTTGTCCATATTGGTGTTCACTTGTATTTAGCGGCGATGTAAGCCTCGTAGTAGAGCGGAACAGCTTCGACTGCTTGTAAAAACGTCTGAGAAAATTTTTAATTGCTTATAACGTTTTTATGAAACAAAACTAATCGTATTCGATACTTGTGTTTCAACACTTGGAAAAGCAGTAATTTCTGCTGGCGAAAAGAAAGGACAGTGTGTTCACACGGACACTCCGCCTATTCCTCATCCTCTTCTACAACAAAAAGTATTGTAAGTCGCACAAAACAGGCGAGCGTAGCAAAAAGAGACAATGACGGCGTGTATGGCTGTAGATCAGTAACGCTCTGGACAAGATCCAACGATGAGGACTATCGAGTTCAAGACTCCGATTTTTGGCGCGTGTCACTTATAATCAGAAAGCCAATAATGTCATTATAAATGCCCGTATATGATATACGAATAACAGTGTACCAAACATGAAGGAATAACAAAATTGCACGCCTTATAAAACTCCGGATGGCGCAATGGAAATAGTTTATGGCTATTACGACTCATCAACTGTGACGGTGGAAGTTTGCTGGATATGACGGGCGGATGGATTGAGGTGTGCTTGGTCCTTGACTTCTAATTCGTTTGTTGGATGAGGCTGTGCAGGTCTTGCTTGTAAGATGTTATGCCTGTCGGTCCGAGTAACCATTTTTTCTAGCCATCCTTTTCAGGCGTTGTACCGGATGGTGATTGAGTAAACATAACTGTTTCTGTAGTTTACAGTAATCCTTAATATCTGGATGAGACAAGTATCAATGTCAGGGCACGTCACATATTGGATACGACGTTAGAGAGGTAATTGACTTGAATACACACAAGACACGTTCAACGGGGTAGTCAAGACAGGTGTGCGGACGAGCGCATTGTAAGTGTGATTATGCATTTATCGTGATGTTCCAATTGATTGAACAGCGACCTGTCCATTTCCACTGAGGTCATCCTAATCCCTACAATGACGTTGTATTGTGATGTGCTGGTCTTGTTATGAAGAACCACAAGACTACAAATCAAAATTCTCTTATTAATCAGATTGGTGGAGGGAGTGGTTGTTGAAGTAGAAAAGACTAACCTCAAACTGTTTGTTAATATAATATGTAAATGTGAAATGAGGTTAGAGACAATAAAGCGATGAAAACGGTACATAGCATGGGAGCTGATCATCCCCTTTTTTAGCCAAAGGAAAGGACTTCTTCAAGGGATTTTTATGGTCTCCATCATAATAGGTATGGATGTTAGACAGCACATCATTTGGAAGCCTGCAGTTGGGTCGGCTGTATGTCCACTTTTGTCTACGTATCTGGTAACAGCACTGCACTCAGTTCCGTTCGGTGTATCAGTCCACAATTGGGGAACATTCTAATGAATACATGTTTCATTGGACTTGAGGTAAGTTTAAGAAAAAAGGTAGAATGGAAGGTCCAGATTAAGTTGTATTTGAGCCAATAAAGTAAATATCTCTATGGGTAGCAGCTTTCAAGTATGATACTTGCAATCACAGGAAAATCTCTTACCCTGATCAGAAAACTGTCTATAAGTTAGCCTTTTGAATCAACCCATGAAGTTCACCTGCTAATCAAGTCCACACACAACTTGTAATCTGATTGCCAACTCAAACATCATTGAGCGGCTTATCTTGGAAATGATCATACAATCATTTTTCAACTTCTGTTTTGTAAACAGTCAATCAGTGGGACAGTATTCGTTTGTTTTTCAACGATTTTCGCATTCGATACATTGGTTAACTTTGTCTTTTCCCAGCAGAACAATTCGAACTCAATTCAATTAACACACAAAATAGCATTTCCTGTCCCACTGAATGGTGCGTGACAGCAAAATGTTCCGTTTCTATAATACATAGATGTGAATGAATTTCTTCAGTTGTTCGTGACAGAAACACAAAAAGCTTGTTTGCCGGTGTTCCTTTGAATCAATAGTCCTTCCTACTTAACTGTTTGTCGATTCAATTTCCCGAGCCTGTTCACGCGTGTCATGACCAAAGGAAAACAGGGTCAATGGGTCAGTAAGCTATTAATGTTCATTTATACTGTAACTGACGCAACTAGCAGTTTGGGATTTCCAACAGCAACGAAAACATTTTTGGGATGAAGAAAAATATTTATTTATTCGCTTCCTCCTTTATTTGTCTTCATTTTAAGTTATCGAGCCAGCGGCATGGACCTGCAATGGATGTGCTACACGTTTTATCATTAACGAGATGCTTTCAATGGATAGACATTGATCACCTGTAAGTGATTGTGTGGTCGACCTGCATTGAAACCAAAAGGGACTCCCTTCTTCGGTAATTTGGACGCCTATTCACTGACCGTGAATTCGATTTTCGATGTGCGTCGTAGTGTTGGGATTTAGCATAGCTGAAACTACTGTCCAATACCTCGTTTTTGATCACCGGACTAAAGTTTTGCTGAAACCTTTCTCAGTGCCTTCTGTGGTCTTGGTGGATACTTGCTTGTTTACAGGTCAAACACAAAGCAGTGATTGATTTCAGTCTACGACAAAAAGGATCAAGAGCCGGGGAAGATAATTTGCGTAGTTTACTGCAATTTGTGCCAACACGACCCCTGCTGTCTAGTCCATAGCTATCCGGACTATCATTAGACCTTTATTCACAGGGTTTTTGTCACGCTTTGCCATCAGAGTCAAAACCGCCCACCATCACTTCGTTATTGATCACTGGGGCCAAATGTTTGGAAAACCTTTCCTCATCCATCTGATTGGTCATGATGGATGCTTACTCATTCGCAGGCTGGCCGGAAACACCAATTGTTTTTAGACCAACGAAAAGTTGAAGCGCAACAGATGAAGATAGTAAACACAAGGCAAACAAAATAAATTACACAGTATCCACAGCGGGAAATAAAGACAGACTGATATCATAACGAAATATTTGAATTACGTTTGTTAGTCAGATGAAATAGCTCAAAAACGAAATCGCCTTACAGGGAGATCTCAATTGTCCAAACCGATTTGTAGGCTCAATATTTACTAGAGTAGAAAACTGTTTGTTTGCGTGTTCCTGTCTCTGCGTGGATCGGGGAACAGTTGTGTTGGACTGCTCACAGTTGTAACTAAAGAGCAAACAGACTAGAATTTTAACCAAGCTGTTTGATTTTAGTCATATCGACAACGAATACTGAAACACAGCGAACACAACTTTCCGTCACACATGATCTGTGATAGTTGACTCGAATCGTGGTTTGGCAAATTGCAGTACAGATTGTTTCTCACGCATGTATCGATCAAATAACAGAGTGAAGTGATGAGTTCCAAGGGGAACAGACTTTAGCTCCGAAACAGTTCTGTCTGAAAACTTGGTTGTCCATGCCCCAATTAAATATACAGTCAAACGACTTGCGCCCAATGCCAGCAACCGCAGTCCTTCACACTTGCCACGGTAGATCTGCTGACTACCATGGTGCTGACACTGAGTTACTCGTATCAGTATACCAAGTAGACCACAGGACCCTACTGGCAGACTCCTTGAGTCTGTTCATAAACTGTGCAACCACGGCTAAAAAAACCAGACACTGAACTCCTTGGAAAGAACTTTTAAAACAAGTTACAGTGAAGGCATTTCCGTTGTTCAGTCTCATAATCTGTCCATACCCGGAAACAATATGTTGATGCGCCGTACTTTAGAATGATATGACATCTTTTGGAAGTGTTAAGAGAAGAATCACTAAAAGATTTAACGTCCTTAGAATATATTTTGTTTAAAGAGACCATAAAAAATTGGTTGATTTCCAAACAAATAACAGGCACTCCGGAGAACGTTACGTTATCATTCACAAATTATTGTATAGCTCTATGACACCTACTGGTATGCATCCTCCGCCTACATGAAATATTGAGGCTATTCTGTTGACAGAAATGTTACAAAGTTAACATCTGGACATCCTGGAACCTACTACCCAACTTTGTATCGGCAGTTGATAGAGTCGAAGGTTTTTCAATTCTACATGGTCGACACATGCATGTGAGACAACCTGCATTAAAAGCTTCTTAGCCTCTGTTCCAGACCAGTTCCACAGAGTCATTAAACGCGTATATCTGACAGAACCTTGTTTTTTTTGTTTTGTTTTGATGTTCGCTGTCCGATGGATTGAGCGGTAGCAGCTTTAATAAGGTTTTCTTTCGTTTACTTCCGTTCTTCTCTTCTTTTATGTACCGTTCAACACTTTTTTTTACCAGAGACTGAAACGTACAAACAAACATTCTTCTCCTTCTTGTAACAGCTTATCAGTCTACGTGTTTATTAACTGGATTGAAAAGTTTGAGGTCATTCCATATTACACTCTACCAAAGTGCCTGAAAAAAAGTACTAATGCCTGTCAATATTACGTTTATAAAGTTACACCCAAACCAGACTTGCATCAAACATCGTAGCTATACGTAAGCAACTCTCCAATACAACACTGACTAGACCCTGTAACTGACAGCCGTCAGCCAGGTACACAAGATGTTGATTTGAAAAATTTTGTTTACTAACAATAAGATGATATACTACTGGTGATGTTGTTTTTAAAAAGCTTCTTCTTACCTGAGGTAAATATAAGGAATAGATTCAATGACTCACTCTCGAGGTTTGATGCGAACGTCAGTGATTGTCTTTAGGTTTAGATAAGCATTGGAAGGAATGAAACCATGTTTAATTAACGACACTATAAACAATGTTAAAAGTTTTCTGAAAAAAAAACGTTTGTTGCCATATCACTGTGAACGAGATTAGGTAGAACAGGTAAATGAGTTTGTGAACCTGTCGTGGTAAATCTGTCTAAAATTGCTTAGGGTAAAATGTTATATTAATTAGGGTACACGCTAGTACCTTATTTTCATAAAGTCACCTTGTGGACACCTCTCCAGTTTGGGATTTCTTTAATGTTTAAAAGATTTGAAACAATGACAAAATCATCATTCGTTACTGTAGTTGAAGATATGTGGGTAAAAGACTACGCACACAAATAGTTAAAAAACGTAACACTTACACAAAATTTTATAAATAGGCGACTTACGGGAAAGGTACCACTAAAAATCACCTACGATTGATCTCAGCTGTCGCCTTCTCATCGACTTTCAAGTCGTTCCGTTTGAAAAAGAAGCACTAGACTCGGGTTTCGCTGTTATCCTAGTTCACCACTGGTGGTCTACATAGTAGTCTTTTGGAATGCAGCGGTTGTGAACGATTGTGGGTGAGTTTCACTTTATATAATACACAAATTCACCTTCTACTCATCAGTAGTTAAACTGTCACCAAGCAAGTTGATGATTTCTGCGATTTCAACTCAGACAGGGATCCCAATCTTGAAGTCATTGATTGGAGTTAACAAGTCACTTACTGTGTCTCCTGTCCAGCCGATCAAGCAACGTCAGCGATACTCATACGTGAGAGTGGTTGAGCGTTCCAATGTTGTAATCCGGTCGTACTCTATATGAGGTCAATGACGCAGTTGTTCACTCGGTTGCCTCATGAAAGAGTGGCTGGAGTTATGACCCAGGCAGTGACAAGCACACGCAATGCTGACGAACTTTAATGGGAGCGAAACTCCAGTCTAGTGCTTCCTTTTGTAAGTGGCCGAGTGAAAGGACTACGGGAGTGTGACAGCTGCGAACAAGTATGGGTGGTGTTCAACTTACCAGTAAAAGTAATAGATTCGTTTCTGTAAGAGCCAGGAGTGGCACAATACATTAACAACCGTTTTATAACTCTAGATGCAGTTTAAATTCTATCTTTAGACGGTTATGTGGATATTAGGATCAGTGACGGAGTGTACTGCACCACAGAACCGAATACTAGGTCCCAGCGGTTTAGAAATGACTACGGGCGTAAAGTGAAAAATCTGGGCTTCCTAACTTTAACGAAAACATTCTTTAGACAAAGCGGTCTGACAGATATTTCGAGCCTTAGGCCGGTTTGTTTAGACCATAGTAACTGGTTTCAATCGGAATTCTTAGATCTCCAATGTGCTCAACGAAATAAATGCACATGTTGATGAAGACTGCACGAGTCCGCGATTCCCTGTTCATTCACCTTTCCCAAAGCCCTTGTACACTAACCTGCTCAAACAGAGGACTCAGTATATACAATGTTTTAGACAAAGTGTGTAAATTGTGATCTCATGGTAGAACTACAAGTTGGACAGCAAAATACTGTTTTGTTTGCAGTCGTATGCTATCATCCTGGTTAACAGACAGAAATAGAATGCCGTTGGCTAATGTCGGCTTTCTGCTTCTTCATTCTCTTCAATAATTAGGTGGTTCAGTGAGGCTGAGTCAATTGCAATTATGGATATGCTTCACCTCACTTTCTTGCCTAGCTCTACAGAAAACCTGAAATAAACAAAACCGACAGACCGATACGGTTTGCATAGGCCTTAGGCTGATTACTATGCAGGCTACCCTTTCTGCAACTAAAAACGTTGTCGGCAGTTTTAGAACGTGTAGCGTAATTTGGTTGATTAGCTCAAATGCAGTTCGATCACCATGAATAGCTGAACAGTGCAAATGAAGTGCAGCCGTTCTGAACAAAACAGGTATGGAATTAGAACCAGCTAAACTGTTATGAATTTGTTCATGAGATATGCAGCTCAACTGATAGAGAAACAGAATGTTTAATGCAACCACCTGAAGAGACAAACACAACTGATAATGCTCAAATGACTGGACGTACAAACCTCAATGTGCCAGAGCGTCAGTCCTGTCTGTTCAACGAATGAACAGGTCGAGGCACAAGTAAATGTAGATCGTGAGCGCGGACTTCTGAATTCATATGTTACCACGCAGTTTTCTTCCAAATCTTCACCAATGATTGATTCCGATTGTGTTACAGAAGTGGAGGGTTTTTTGGTTAAGGATTTCGAGCGGGTTGACACACATGCCGTTCCACTGAAACAAGAAATCGAACTGTGCCACATTGTGGTCGATGAATACGTGTAACTAATCAATCATCGTACATAATTGTTCAATACAGTGCTCATTTACTTAGGAGATAGTTTTACTAATGTGAGTATCTTAGAGTTAGATCCTCATTCATGCCAGCAGACCTCTGTAAGCAAAAGAAGCTTTAATTGTGAGGAACTTCACCGATGCTTCATACTACAAATATTGTGTATCATGAGGTGTGATGAGCTGGAACGTGACACCCCAAGATTTCGAAATTCTTGGGAAGTGACAGTCGTTGCTTAGTGTCATCTTACATCTTATAGTCTAAAGGCAAACTTCCTACACATATTGAGTTCAAAGTTAGCCCACTGGAGTAAACAAATCAGTGTAAACACTATGTGTAACAATTTTCCGTTACATCGTATTGCTTTGGAGTAAATAATTCCGGATTGCGAAGTACAAATTTTACGTACGTTTGAATGGTACGCATTGATCCCAGATGATTGTAAACCCTTCCGAGGGAAAGAAATCCTGCCGTGTGTACCCTATCTTGTGCTTGCCTAATGTGTGATTACGTCGAATTCTTTCATTCACATTCGCATTTCCAGCGTGTCTTGATTTCCTCCTCTAACATATCTGATACCAAATACCTGCTCCGTAGTTCTCGCTTCTTGATTCATTTTGCTACAAGACTGGAATTGTCGGTTATGAATCCAGCAGATAATGGGAAACAGGATCTCCACGCAGTGCTTAGTCTGACGAAAATAACGCAAGCTAATAATCGGTATATCATTTGGTAATTTGTTGTGGCACTTGTCTTTGTACGATTATTCGAACCTTAGACGCACTGTTAACAGTCCGAACGGAGAACTTCCCTTAGATATTTTACGTACTTCAACGCGTTTTTGTTTCGATTACGAACTACGTTTTATTTTGAAAATGTTGGGCTTTCTTCACCTCCGGAATAATTAGTTGAATCTCTTTACAGACTTGTTTTCTTTGTTAAAGAAGCGGAATTTTAGAATGATGATAATATTTACACTTTCAACCGTTTAATCACAAATAACTACAAGACAGCTACTTACTATAAACGGCAGAGATGAGTGAATACTCACCAGTCTGCTCACTCGCAAATACATCAGTAAGGATTGTACGGCACCAATCAACTTGTGCCTGGAGATCAAGTTGCCGCAAGCCGAACAACATACTTGTATATGTGGTCATAAATCTGTCACTCCTATTTTGCTCTACTACACGGTCAGTAACCTCAAAATGCGATTCTTCTGCCTGCTGGATGGCCCATGATTTGCTTAGTATGATGATTTTCATTCCATACTGCCAAAACAATTGTCCACGTCGAGGGTTTTCAAGGTCGCGAGCAGGCTAACTCCGGATCCTCATAAAATTGGACTATATAGTCGTCACCATCTAGAATGTTGTGCACGAAGAACGAGACACTGGTAGAAGACTGTCGAAACCAACCCGTGAAGTTTCGTTCAACGAAAAACGGTTTTCATCTGTAGTGATTTCCCTTGATATTCTGTGTTCATGCACTCAAAAATCCATGTAATAACAACGCTCTTGTCACTTTAATCACTCGACCAGTTAATTTTAGTTAACGTGAAAATAAGATTGACAACGTTTGCAATACATTATCTACGGTTAATCATACTGTACGCACAATCCGGGTGGTGAATGTACTACGTTCCAGTGGAATAATGGTACGCATCTGTCTACAATGAACCCAAGTAATCTGGAATCACTCCTTTCAAGTCAGGGTGATTCGGTCAGTTTCGCTTAATTTGGAATTCCCTTTAAGTAGTTTCAAGTAGTATAATGAGTATGCTCATATTTCGAATCGTCCGTCTGGCAGGTTCACTTAAGACCAGCTCTAGACGCAAGACTTTCAGAAATGTATTCATTCATCTTCTTACGCTCCCAATGACTGTAGTGACGTAGGCATCAAAGACGCATTTTACTCGGATCTGGCCGCTCTCCTTCGGTCTACACGTGGCTCTGATATAGTCGTTCTGGCCGGAGATATGAATTCCCAGGTCGGTCTCCTTGGTGAGGCCGAATCTCGTTTAGGTGGCAAGTTTGGGATAGCGTCACAT
>LUCH01000885.1:0-10088 GCA_013368495.1 Paragonimus heterotremus | reverse complement strand
GAGGAAGGCCACCCGAGGCGGTTGAAACGTAGAGTATTACAACTTACTCGTAACGTTGTGTTATTCTCAATCAATTTATCAATGAACGCTGAATACATTTATCCATAGGTTCAAAAACCACAACAACGTTATTCAGACATTTTATCGTAAGAGTTGAACAATGAGTTTGTTGTTGAAGACTGTGTTTTTAGTAACATACAGCTGCATTCTGGGTGTTCAGATGAGGCGTTTTAAAAGCAACAGATCAAGCAGCAAAATAAACGGAAGAGATTATATTACCTGTAAAAGTATGTACAGCAACATTCATGCATTAACAACAGTATCCAATGTAGGCAACAATGCAGCACAAATAATGGGACAAAAAGAACACAACTAAGGTCACAAGTCGTTTAAAACAGTTCAGTTGCCCGCGTTAATGGTTCCATTCCATCAAAAGATGCAAGTGGTCATTTGGCACTAGTAAAATATGGCAAAACCAAAGAAGAATGTGAGGCTGGCTTACTATGCTCAGGGGTCAATTGGTCTATCCATTTCTGTAGACACATTGGTGAAGTACGTCACTGGTTACACGATGTTCCCACCACACGCCGCTGATGCTTCGAATACGTCGATCGTCATAAACGGACAATCTTGGAACATTCATTGCAAACGTGTATCCAGTTTCGCAGCCATATATTAGGATCGCTGCTGCACTAGGTATATCACGGAAGGGCTACAAACCTACAGACGTTACAGATGACGTAAGGTGGGGGAAAGATATCCAAACCTTGCGTACACCATTTGTGAATCCACCAGACATTCCACCGAGGTCGATGCGGCTCCAAGTTTACACGAAGTTCTAGACTGCCCCAAATACCCATCAACAAGAGTGACAACAGGCACATAGTGCTGCCAGCCCTGCAACATGATCTAACACTCTGGAGATGCGAAGGCCGCAGTAAAATAACGGACTAAAACCGGTAACCTGTTTACACCGCTTTGGGATCCTAAGAGCTGCTTTAAGTCTCAACAGCGTTGTCTACATACGGCATTAAATATAAGTGTCTGAAGGCAGTTCCACAGTATCGTATTGGCAGCCTGTCATGCCACACTCTGGGACATCATCTGCTGCCAAATTTTGTTGGATAAGAGGAGATTAAACACTTCAGTCGAACCTCGTTCCAGACGCTGATAGTCGGAGATATGCTGCCATAAACCTTAACCTAGGCCAAGGTCTGACGAAAAAATCATTCCGTCGATTCACTTCTCAAGCACATAATGTTTCAGCAGGAAGCACCAGAATGCAGCTTCGTCAGCTGAATCAGATGCTGTTCTATTTTCCCAAAGAACAACAGTCACCGGCGTTCTGAGTGTCCGAGTTCACATATCTGGCGGCGTGTGAAGATGTGATCAGCACAGACACGCCCACAGCGAAACCCAGTTTGTACTTCACGAATACGTTCTTCGCGCGATTGGTTTAATCGACAAAGTGAACGGGCTGCGCACAGCTTTGACGCAATAAGAATTTGGTTAACTCTTTGATAAGTTGCGTACAAAGTTTCAGCCCCTTTTGAAAACGGGGATGATGTTAATCAAATCCAATCATTTGGAATAACGGTCACCCAGGGTTTCTGGAGCAGAACCATCAACAATTTAACTGGGATTGAAACTGTCTACAAAAAACAGGAAGGATTTCGTCTGAACGGGTGCCTTGTGATGTTCCAGGGACTTAATCTCATGTAAGACTTTTGTTTCCGATGATGGAGGAACGTTAAAAGACCAATCGGCATAGGCAGAGCATAAACCTTTAGTCAGTGACACGGGCCAGCATGTGGATTACTGTTAAAAAATACTCAGCGAAGCTTTCTGAGATTTCATCCAGGTTTTGAGTAGGCCCAACGTTTGTTTCGCAAATTGCTTCGCTTAAGTCTTCTTTTCTGCTATCCGTTGCCTGAATAAAACGAAAAAGATTTCAAGAGTTTCCCGTAGCCATGGCTTGTTCTTTCCGCATAGTGAGTCATGTCCATCAGACATCACGATCCCTTCCTAGTCGCTTCCAAAGTTCCGGGGGAGCAGCTTCAAACGGTGAATTATACTCACTACTGAGAGAAATACTCCGGCGTGTCAAGAGGTTCCAGTGATCACATGGAAATCTGGTGGTTGACAGCTGAACGGGCGGTTGTGTTAAAACAGGCAGAACTAAACTTGTGCATTGTATGCATTAGGTTTGTTAAATATGTTACAGCCAGTATGTCTTATTCAACTTGTACCCACTAGCTGCCTTAGTGAACTGAAACCTAGAACGTAGAAGATTACAACTTGGAAGAAAGACATTGTTAGTAGCATATGCATGAGCATCTTGTCTGCATATGTGAACGCTAAAGTCACCAACCAGTAGTACTATATTCAAGCGTTACGCGGTATGAGAAGAATAAGTGCACTGGCGATAAAACTCATCTTAAGTTGTGTGTAACCTATGATCTGTAGGGTCACATGCTGTCTAAAACAAAAAGACAGCGATCTTGATGGACGCCTTCGGATAATACGACTATACCATCGCGTCGGACAGCGTAGAATCGGTTGTTGACGGGAATCTGGTCATGTAGCACCTTCTCTGAGTGTATGTTCGAAACTATTCCAACACCGGTTTTGAGGCGTAAGGACTTCAGTGAACATAGTTAATTTAGGACTCTGTCTCATGCGGCAAAGTATAGAAATTGTTAACTTTATTGCTCTGAATCTATGCATGCAAAAGTGTGAATTCTCTTCTCCTCGATATCGTTCTTTCTGTGTACTTCATGCAGCCTTTTCTTCTTTTTCTCACATATTATGACACGCTTACCAGTTTGTGTAATCTTTTCTCGTCAGATGTATCACATGTATATAAAATCTTCCGACAAGTTAATACTGTAGCATGTTGTCAAGTAACCGATAGAAAGTGATGAAGTACTGTGCTAGAATCCTGAAGTTATGCTTCAACAGGGACACAGATAGTGATGGCTAATGTCTGCGAAGTACTCGTAAGAGCCCGTTTTTTGAGTTGTCTGAATGAGTGTTCAAACACTAGATATGGCAGGCTTTAGTGGTGTTTGAAAGCAAGCAGGCAGTTGCATCCGTCAAACAAAAATTCCACTTTTGTGTTTGGATCTTTAGCATTCTGACCGTGACCCCCGTCGCCAGGAACAACCAAGGCAAGTTTTTGATGTGCGCGCGCGTGTAAATCAAGTTATAGGTCCTTGAGTAAAAAATTATATATTAAAAGTAGGCAGAAGGAAATGGATTGATTTGATTTCGTAAAGCATGACATGGGAAAAGTCTGCAATGACACCTTGGCAGATGAGATGCGGCAAGACTATGAGGAAGAGTACAGTAATACAATACCAGAAGTTCCTACTAACGTCGATATGTTCCTTTGTTTATCTAGCAGAAGAATAGGATTGAAAGCAGCGGCTCCTCCAAGAACCTTTATTGCGAGAAAACTTAAAATAAAAGGCAGTTTGGTGGAGCGCGCTGTTGGCAGTCCATTGCAGATTGGTAACTAGCGATAGTTGGGTTCTTATGCTCTTTGGATGAAGTCCACCAATTCACAATGCCCAGTGCACCCTGTGTCAGCTTGCAGACAAAAAGACGCAGCCGTTTGAGGATTCATAAGTTTTCTATTCAGAGCATCTAAAACTCTTTAGCTGTGGAGTAACGCGCGTCCTGTCGCGGAACGGGCAATCTACTTATGAAGCGTATAAGTCACTTGAAGTTTACGGATTGTTGCCGATCACGGAAAATGATCAACTCACAGAAGTGCTCAATATGATTCATTCGGTTGAAATGGTAGATCCTCTCCAATTGGCTTTTAGCGATCCCGGTTATTGAGTTTAGCGTGTATCCGGTGTCCGTTATGTTAATAGAAAAACTTCATGCGATTTCGAACCGTTGTAACTCACAAACTGTTTGGATTTGAATTGTGAGGAGAATTTTAGCTGACGGTGTGTTTCTTCTGAGATTTTCAGTTGTCAGATGTTCAAATAAGCGAATTGTGAACCAAAAGAAAGCCCTAGGTCACAAGATATTATTTTCGATTACTACTATCCGCCACCAATGTAAAACCGCAAAAGTTTAGATGAATCGGAAACATCAGCAATAAGTAGGCGAACAAGTCAAAAAAGTCAGCGTTCTATATCCTAATAAAACAATCAGTCATATGACAATGAGACTGATTTTGCTTAATCAAGCTTGACCAACGTTTACAATTAGTAATGTTTCACTGGACGCTAAGGATTTCATGATAGGAGTAGTGGAACGTACGTTGAAAGGTTGTCAGAGTGTCTTTGACAATCGACTAATCAGGATTAAACAATCATCAGTGTTATTGAATATTGTCGTCAATAATCATTTACAAATACGCCAAGTCATGGTTTAGCTTTAACGTCAGTGTGTTCTGCAAAGGTTACTATCATTGACATTTCAAATGAACACTCGTCTTACACAGAAGCCAGAATGATTAGTTGACTTTTCACCACTGTAAACAAGTAAAGCAAGCCAGGACAAGCTAGTCGGCAAGCGAACAAGTGTGCCTCAGATTTTTAACTGCTTTTTGGCTGAAACTGTCATTTGAAAGGTTTCCAGGGTATAGTATGTTTTGAAATGCCTTTTCAGTAGTGTCTTATCCTTACCGTGAGTATGAGTGAGTTCAATTGGAAAAATGTCATCAAACTGTTTACAGTGAGTCTCGTTCTTCTTATTCAGTCAATTTGTTGTATGCAGTTTACCAGGAAATAAATTTCTCGCCATTTTCTGTTTACGCAAAATCAGTGCAAACGACATACTGAACGTTGTAAAGGCACCCATTCTACTCTAACTGATACAACAGTTTAATTGCAATGTTCAGTTTTTAATACCATTTTCACCGGGTCCAACGAGGTTCTGATGAATAGAGTCCACAACGTTATGTGACGAAGTAAAGATTAGAATGTTATCAGAATAGCGGACATCTTGTGAGAGAATACTATGCAGTTCCGTCGATATACCGAATTTTTTCTACTTCTTTGACTTAAGACTGACCACGGATTGGACGTCATAAAATAGTTACATGATAAAACGTTTTTGAACATTTCTCTGAGTTGACGCAGCATGTTATTTCCACAAGCAAAAATGAGGTAATTGGTAAGGTATACGGGGTTTTGAGTTGTTATGGATTGAGCAACACTCAAAATGGATCGCAGTTGTCACATAACCATGGGGTTTTCACCATCGTCATCTTTCGAAAAGAAATGCTTGATTGGAGTTTAGACCTCGTTAGACCTCGTCAGTAAGTCTTGTCCTTTCAGTGGCTCGGAGTAGAAATCCAGCCATGTTTTCCTGAGGCAACCATGTTGTGTAATAAGCAAATAACTTCACATTAAACAAAGCTGAATTAGCATATACTTGTAAGAAGTGCCCGATTGCCTCCGACGGGAGACATAACAACTGTCCTGTTGACTTCAGTCGACGACAGCGTTGTTGAGAATTCTTGTCTATTTGAAGTCACAGAAATCATTGAACTGGTTGAGCGACACTTCAATTACTGGTGAGTAGAATGGAGGTTTGGCTTAGCTAAGTCTGAACTTGACTCAAAGGTCAATGTGGTTGGGTGTTTAAACATGATACTTCGGTTGCAAATAATGTGAGTGGAATGGACTAGAGGTCAACGTGATTATCTCGTTAAAATATGGCCGACATTCAATTCGCAACCTCGTCCATCTCTATCACGAGCGAATCTTGAGTTTAGCATATTTTTCAAAACTTTCTGATGGAAATATGGGATGTTCGGGATAGTTTACGAACCCAAATTCTGACCGGTAATAAACTCGTGCATGAAGTCATCGCGCAATATTAGTGTGACAAATCGCAATCAATGCCAAAAGAGTGTACTACTTGTCAACTCACAGAAATGATCAAATTATGTTAAACAACTCAACGCAAGACCACAAAGTCGTTCACTGCCTGGTTCTCGGACACCAACGCGGCAACTCGTGACTTACACGCTGAGTTCTATGCTATCCCAATAAACAAGAGCAATCCATATCTCCTGATGCGTCAGGTCACTTGTGTATTCAGAGTATATTAGCATATTTTTAAATCGGATTATTTTGTGTTTGCAAGAATGCGCAGAAACACGAGTGGACAGTGGTTGATATTTGGTTTATTATCACCATTTACCTAATCCAAAACGAAATAGTGACCACTACTCAATGACGTTGGGTATAGAATATATCGTGTAATCATCAACTAAACGATGCCGCGTGCTGCTTGCAACTGTTCTTAGGAACGTAGCTCCAAGTGCGAAGCAACAAAGAGGCATGTAGTCACGTGGAAGTGACATATCCAGGAAACCGAATGAACTCAACAGGGATGGCACAACAGTTTCAACGTATAATGCTTTGTCCACGACAATAAAAAGACGGAGGGTTTAATTCAAAAAATGCCAAGACAGGGTGTGCCCAATTTTAGTTTATTGCAGTATTGTGTATGTTTAAGTAAAACATTTATCTGTATAAAATGTGTGCCAACGGCTTGACAATGTATGGTATCTAATTTATCATAAGACAGTTCGATTGATGTTGTCAACTGAATTATAGCTGGTTCAGTTCGAGTAAGCAAGACTTTACACTGCGTATGCTAGTCGTTGAGATGACGTTACCTCCAGCAGTGTAAAAGTTGTTTACAATGTTGCGATAGTTGAGCATTACCGCGGTACCACCTATGGAAGGATTGCAGATGGTTAACAAAAGTAAAACATAAAAGCTACTCCCTGATAGTGGAAGGTTTCATCAATGGGAACAATGGGATCGTTAAAATTGAACGCGGCACAGTAACCAGTCTAGCAAAATAAAATTGAAGCGACGCTTTTGTTTTCCACTGTCCAAGTAAAAAAATTAAAATTTAGCCTTCCAAAAAGACACGATTGCAATGCGTCTATTTCCTCCATTCAGTCATGTCATTAATGCGCTTCGCAGTGGGATTGCCGGAAGATAATGTTCTTTTGAAATGAAGAGTTCAACAGCGGATATGAAATGAGAAAAAAAAAGGAGAAATCATTAGTCACACAATCAAAAACAAAATGATGTCAGAACACCGCGTCCAGCTAGTTGTTCAGATTGACGATCAGTAGGTTCTGATCTATGAATAACACAATTTTAGGAGTATGATCACGAGCTACTAAAGAAAACGGGCGTATAGAAGCAACGAGGTATTTCGCTATTTTATAACAAAATTTTTGCTAGTAGACTTGTGAATACTGAAAACTAGCGTATAAAAAAGATGTCTGTCGCTTTCTGGTCAACAGTCTAAATCATACATCAAGATGAAATTTCGAGATTTGACTCGGTGATTTGCCGGTAAATGTGGCCACTTAGTTACTTTCTAAACAAAATGCTTCTGCTCACTGTCTTCGGTTTCGTCACGCTTAAGTTACCATAGTTTTACGCGTTTCAGTGTATTTCTCCGAAACAAAAGTGCTTAGGTTAAATAAAAAGTGACAAACAGGATGTGCGGAAATTTTGCCTGACCATCGGTTCTAATTTCACTCCATCGTTGTATAAAGAATTTCGTAAGTTGTGTCGTTACTTTCAGTGTGCTGCACGGGGTTGTAACCCATTCCCGTTGCAACTGGTAATTACCTACGTAATTACCATAAACACGGAAGACCACATTTTGTTTACATTTCCACAGACAACATTTTGCGTGTATCAGCTTGTTTATTTTAAAGGTTATGGAGTAATAGTTGGCAATTTGGCTGTATCGTAGGAGTGACTGTTTCCTCCCAATTAGAGTGAAACTTGTTGGAATTGCAGAAAGTTGTAGTCTATGTCATTTATTGTAACCATAAAATTTTTGATGATAAATCTCATTCAGCGCGTTGTCAACTGGAATGTTTGACTCCAATGCTTCACATTGCCTAAGTTCACAAAATATTAGCGAATTGATTGTCCTGTAATTATGTCTTGGATTGTGTATGTCTCATTAAGCTTGGAGGTATCTTTGGATGAATTATTTATCTAGCAAGACCTGCTATCAAGCAGTTTCAAACAGCTTACAGAAAACCACAAGAAAAATCCGATCTACAGCGCCATTGCATGTCACTTAATTGAAAAGATCGCAACACCGATAAATGACCGTTCTTTTCATCGATGGACAATTCACAGAAAATTTAAAAATAATCTGCGGACTAGTCATCAGTGTAGTGGACACATCTTATAAAAACAATTCCTTACTTGGGAGATTTTCATATGTTTGCATTGATATGAATATCAGATAAGAAAGTGGGGACAACGGCGATAACTGATATCCCAGATAAACAATCACTTCCTGTAGAATAATTAAGTGCCTGTTTACTCTAAATTCTGAGAGTCATTTTGACACCAGCTGTTCATGTATGTCATTATTCAGTTATGTTTGTTGTCAGTCAATTCGTGCATAAAGTACTTGCGTTAAATATTCTCAAATAATTAAGCAGCTAATAAACTGGAGTTTACAAAGAAAAAGTGAATCACAGTAGCAGGTTTGAGTTAAGAAGGAATCCATTTGTCAGAAGCTGGGTTCGAACCATCGCACATATAAAATGGACAGATGTTGCAGGTGCTGTATTAGATGAGCTAAAAAGCCCGGCCTAAAACCCAGAAATCTCCCATTTGAATGCAGTTACTCAGCTAACCCTCTTTGTTATATGAAACCCATCAAACGATTCAGGGAATCAACTGTCATGCAACATGCCTTAGCAACATAGGTTGTGGGTTCCACTTTTGGCTGTTCAAGAAATTCTACTTCAGTAGCCAAACCCATATATTATATAGTGGCCTACCGCATGACAGCTGGTTGGGTGGGTACTGAGTGCGCGGTTGGGCCCGCTGCTTCTGTCGCTGACCTCAATCCAACCGAACATCAGATTTTTCATTACTGGGTTTCTTTTTGAATTATAAAACCTGTAAAATCCCTTGTTTATATCACAAACTCAAATTCATTGCCAGTCTCACATTCAGTCAGTGGATCAAGTACACCTAACAAAAACTGTCCCACAGAATGCGTTGACATTTCAAGCAGGACTAAACTGGCTGCAATTTTTCACTCATCTTCTTGTGAACGTGAGAAATTTAATTGCAGAAAGGTACACACTAATCAAATGTGGGAAGGCAGGTGACAACGATATTGCTCAGATGATACTCATCCCTCAGATAAGTAGGCCCAAGGTGTACAGGTACTATTTCATTCTAAGTTTTGACAATGTTGGTCATGGAAACCCGTACAAAAATACGGATGAGCTGTGTCTCGACTAAATCCCTCAAGAAATTAAAATGCTTCGTTAGGCAATGTTTTGCAGCTTTTGGGATAAATGAACAATGAACTCGGATGTTTGTCAAGTCATACTTTAGATGTGTTTTTATCACCTACACTGGACATAATCTCTGTGTCATGGGCTACCTCAACTTATGGCATACTCAAACTTTTTCGACATGGGGCAAAAAATTGGATAATCACTGATAAACAGAAAATTTGTTTACAGCTAAGTTATTATGAACAAATCGATCACACGCACCCTTGATTAACCAATGAGATTATTGAGCTTGTTTGGGTGTACAACAAATCGAATATCGCCCACTTTTTTAGTAAGCTACTGCCTATTTACCAGATGTGACCTTTGTCAGAACAAGAAATTCTAACTCGCGATGATCCAATCGGCAACAACGAATTGATTGCGTTTCCGATCATCTTAGGTTGCTGACAACCTAATCAAAAGATCTAATTCACTTAATGTTTTCCGGATCGATATTTTGTACGCATGTGTACACATGTAAGTAGGTTATGTCGGTTATGACAACTGCGTGCACAAAGGTGAACATTCATGTCCAATTCATCACTGTCATATCATGCTGAACTACCCGGTCAACCGCAACGTAAAGACGAACTGTTTCCGAATATGCAAAGATGGACTGATAAGTTTAATTGATGATGTCTTAACACATTGCAAGATGCATCTCTTTGTGGTGTGGAGAAGAGAGAATATATTATATATATATATATATTCTATAAATGCTCCTAGAAGATTGCACCCCGTGAGTGAAGTGCATGCCATTGTGCAT
>LUCH01000884.1:34874-160035 GCA_013368495.1 Paragonimus heterotremus | reverse complement strand
AGTTTATCGTTTAAATAAGTCGTGTGCATGGCTTACTGGGCCTTTGGCTCATGTTTGTTTTCTTGTTGTTCCCTTTTACAGGACTTGTTGGAACCCCTGGTGTCTCCACATTGCCCCACGTTGGTCCGCAGGTGTGCCGGACAGTCAACGTGTAAACAGCCGGCTTGCATGTTACACCTGTGTAAGATGCGACTGGAACCGGCAGGCGCGTATGACTTGAATTTTAATTGCTGACGGAGCGTGTTGCTGTGTTGTCAGCGCCGTTTTAGTTTTTGTTTGTGTAAGTCGTGTGCATGGGTTACGGGGCCTTTGGCTCATGTTTGTTTCTTTTTGTTTCCTTTTTCAGGACTGTCGTTGGAACCCCTATTTCGGAAGAATGCTGCCCCCTGGTGTCTCCACGTTGCCCCACAGTTAGTCCGTGAGTGTAGCGGACAATCAGAGTAAAGACGGTCGGCTTGCATGTTACACCTGCTGGAGGAAGCATGTCGTATGTTGCGTGTGGACAGAACTTGAACAACTCTATATCACCTTAAGGGTAACGGTCTACTTGGACGAACCAATCCTACTATCTTGACAGTTTCGCCTACTTTTATCGAACCGCGCGTCATGAACAACACCTGCCAACCGAAGTAATACCACCGCTGATGCTAGTTGAGTCCACAAGGTCACCGTAGTATATCAGGGAGCTTGACAAACGTCTAAATGTTGCCTACAAAATGTTCACCATACGTGAGTCGAAATCGCAACACCATCAGGAAGGCTGAAATGAACACACAGCAGAAACACAGCCCAGACTGCCGCACGGGGGATCACCTCTGGTTGGGAGGTAGCCCACAAAGTCGATAGCTTGTGGCAAAGCCCATTTTTAATTGTGTATGTGTGTTCACTCATTATAAATTAATTCGCGATACTACAAATCCAACGACGGATGTGTTCACGGCGAATTACAGCCAATTAAATCCAATTAAGGTCCCGGAGCAGCGCTAAGCACAACCCCTGCAAGTACCATTTGGTTGTGTTTTAATTGCTTAGGTCACAATCGATATCCCTGTCCAAGTTAGTGCTAGCAACGTCAGCAGTGCCGAGGCAGTGGTGTCAGCGTTTCATTGATAGCGTTACAGTGTAACAATACGAAAGCAGTTACGCATGCTTTTTAAACTTTCCGCTTATGTTCACTTCTTCGCTATTCATTTCAAGTGGTTTGCCTACGTATTGCTCAGCGTCCTTCACACCAGATGAACGACCATAAAACGCTATCATTACTTCCCCTTGATTGACTTATTTGAAGGACTTTAAGGACCTTGTGGTGACGTATCATTCACGTGTTCGAACTTGACGTTGTACAGATCACTGCCTTGTCTCTGTACCACTAATACACTTACTGTGGCTTTTCCTTAGCGTCTTTTCTATGCTTTTGGGTTGTGTCGGAGCTGTCTGTGATCGATGTCCTCTATATAAATTGCCATTCATCGTTGCCGTTACAGAGTCACTCTTTGCGAAGACGACTCGTAATCACTACCAAGAATATTTTGAATGTAACAAGGAGGATGATCAATGAGAATGGAATAGATGATGATAGGGCGCATGGTCGCCGTTTTTCTGTCGAACATACGACAGTCGGCAAACACTCAATGCAGACGACTACTTTAACTTTTACCTCTGAAATAAGGACAATATTTCCATTCCTGGAAACGCTGTTATGCAGATACAAGGAGACAGTTCCGCAACCATATTCGATGAAATCTTGTTCTAGATCACGATTTATAGGTGTTTTTCGACGTTCGTCGAGCTCTCTGGTCCGTAATTTTCTTGTTTGTTTCTCAAGCGTACCTTATGAATAGCACCTACAATGGCTACGCGCTACTCAGTTTGAATCTTGCTCCCATTTGAGGAAGTGACACAGAGCTACCAGGTGGGACTGCAGAATTCTCACCACTGGGTTGACTATTCCGAGGTAGGTGCTATTGGTTTCCACTTGAACGGCCTGCTGTTGGTACGCAATGACGGCCCCAACCAGAAGTGTAGTCTTCCGATGAGGATGGTGTGAATGAGGCTGTCGCAGTACTACCGAACACTGTTTGATAGATAAACAGTTATAAAATTTGCTAATGATGTAATAGGACAGTTGTTCACTGCATACAGTCACATGTACTCCAAAAGTTAAGCACACAGTCACTGGCGCAATACACACTGTAGATATGTACTCTTCCAGCAGTGTGGCCACATTATATTCGACACTTATTTTAATGGGTTAATCAAGGAAATGTTACATGCTTCTAGGCGTTGCGGATGAGAGCATGGACACGGACAGAACAATATCAGCCAGTCGACAGTGTATTGGTAGACGTGGGATATAATGAGAAAGAGATAATGTATAGGAAGGAAGCAAGTACGGAGACTTGCATGGATGTTATTCGGATAGTGTGAGAGTTTGGAATACGTATTAGTAATCGGAAATGTACTGAGCTCAAACCCACAGCTAGCTTCTACGCAGTAGTAATAACGCAGCACACCAGCCAACGGATTTGTAATGTATTCTGTATCTGTACAATGTAATCATTCATGCAGTAAAACAACAACAGCATATAGTGTTCTGTTATGATTTACAATCATCACAGAAAGCTATGTTGAAAGGACGAAACCAAGAAGAATATGAGTTGGAGAAACGATAAACAAAATAGTTTACGGCAAATCCAGTGACTTGTCACAAAAAGACCTACTGTCAGCAAACGAGTTCAGATAGCATGTAACACACGGAATCCAATTTGCAAAACAGAAAAATTAAAATTGTAATTCTACATCAAATGAGATCAGAAACTCAACTTATGGCATCCGCAGCACAGGTAAACGTAGGCTCACACACAGTATGCGCCATATATAAACAACGGATTGTCATTGATAACAGTTTGAAGGAATGAATTGAATTTAGCATAGTATGTGGGTGACTACTAGTGTTGTGAGCCAAAAACACGGATGGCGCAAAAGGTATTCTTTCACGAAACTAACACATGGATTATGAGTTTCAACATGACAGCAAACAGAAACACTCATCTGTGTACGGTACTGGACCCAGAACATCACGTTTGCCACAGACGCCGATGTTCAGTTTCTCTGTTTACCGAGAACCATTTCATGCGATGCTGCACTCCGATGTTTCTTCGTGTATTTTTCTTGCGGCTACTTCAATATCAACATCCATGTCCTTGCTCCGCTATTGAATAGCAATTGTGTTAGTAGTATAGTGAGATTGCTCGTCTTCACTACATTAGTCGAAATTTCACTGGGACCCACCTATAGAATTTTTTCTCTTGGTGCCTCATTGATAATATAATCTGAAATAGGATTTCAGTACTGGAAAGCACACGTTGAAAATGAACAGCCCCCGTAGTTCAGTGTTACACGTTGCTATCTCAGTTTTATGGAATACTCCT
Source organism: Paragonimus heterotremus (assembly GCA_013368495.1). NCBI lineage: Eukaryota > Metazoa > Platyhelminthes > Trematoda > Plagiorchiida > Troglotrematidae > Paragonimus > Paragonimus heterotremus. The sequence continues at coordinate 156,604 of LUCH01000884.1, read as the reverse complement.
AAATCCATCTTATCAGTGACCCAAAGCAAGTGCACGCGTGGATAATTAGGTGTGTAAAAGTTTGAGGGCTGCAGTTTTGTATCCATGAGGATGCGGTGTTAGGACATAATCGTGGGTAGCTGCCTCTCTCTCGTGGTATGCGTAATTATTCTTGAAATTCATTCACAGGCGTTCCTTTATATTTTCGGTAAACCAGACTTTCCAATGCAAATATGTCAGAAAACCCTGTATATTCATTTTTAAATGTAATCTGACAAATTTTGTAAGCAGGCTTGGAAAACTGAAAGAGTTCAAAGGACCACCACTCTTACGATGTGTGTAAGCAGCCTAACAATCCAGATAGCTGTCAACGCAGTATTCCGAGAAACTCTGAAGAATTTTGAGTAAGGGAACCGTCAGTACATTGCTCTGAAACAGAACTTTCGGAACTCTTAGCTTGCGGGACATTTTTACGATAAGACAGTAAGTGTTGATCAATGCGTAATCTATGCTGTGAGACGCTACTATTTAGAGACGGGTAACTGAAAAGGAAATGTAAATATGCAGCCAAAGACTCAGCCCCTCTCTTGAACAAAATGGTCGCGCTATTGCCAACTGTCTCGTAGATTTGTACCTCCGTGGGCTGCCTAAAATCGTCAGTTGCAAAATATCCAGGTAGGCTGGTGTAGTTGACAGTATAGGGATGCCGGCGCACCTGAACAGTGGGGCAATAGGTAATTTGCTTTCGAGTAGCGACTACTTTGGTCATCTATGACTTCGATTCAGTAAGATCAGTCGAGGTGCGATGCGTGGTATACCTGGCGAAAATTTGTTATTGTGGGAACATGCACAAACCATTTTGCGTGCTTTATTCTGTGTTCAGTTGGATCATGACTGGATTCCAATTGTCCAGATCTTCTGACAATCAGTAATTCAGATGTGTCGTGTATTGAATCGTTCGCTTACAATTCAAGTTTACACTGAGTTACACGTATTCTTTTGATCCATATATGCCTTCCTCAGTACTCAACGGCAGGGAAGATAATCTGTCTTCGAAATAGTCAATGAGAAAATGCTCGTGAAAATTGGACTTAAAACGGTACTAATTGAATTAATGTATATGAAAATTAAAACTCTTACCTCGAATGTGAAAATTCCTTAGAAATTGAATAAACAATGTATCCGTAAACCATATTTGACAACTAGGCAAAGCTCAGTAATGGAGGACGATAAAACGGAATTGAGATCACTCAACCGAACGGCCACTGGTTGGGTCGGAGCAAAACGATTGTTTACGCGCCTAAAAATGATGAGAATTGCGAGTTACTTAAGAAAAAATATAGCAGGTTGTCTTATTTTGATATTTAGAAATGTACAGTGCTCAGGCTGACTAAAAGTATGGAAAACAGTTACAGTAGCTGGTGTAAGAATACAGGTGGTTAATGCAGGCTAATTTCAAGGAAAATAAAAAAAAACATGAAGCCATCCTCCAATAATAATCAAACAAAGCATAGAAATTCTAAAAATGATGCAACATACCTTGACAAAATCAACATCCTGTTCTTCAGGAATAATACGCACTTCGAAATTGTCGTTTTATTCTAGTGCATTCGAAACAACAGAGCTTATGTTAACTGACTGACCTTTAGAAATGAACTCAACCTGGTAATCGTGTCTTCGATAACAGGAAAGATCTTCCAAACCAAGAATAGTGACCGTGCGATTCCTGCTAGATGAAAGAACCACTCCATTAACAAAACGTAAATTATTGCCTTTAAAAACGTGACATCAGTTTAGATGAGGCCCAACTGTGGAAAGTCAGGGCTTCAGCTGAATTCGAACCAGCGACAGAAACACCATGCTCCAACGCGGCAATTTCTTTACCAGCTGAGCTCGGAAATTTCACATTTGGACTCGATTACCCACCCGTTCCACTGTCTCATATGGAATCCACCAAATGATCCAGGGGATGGACTGCCCCGACAGGATTTCTCGAACACGCCACTCTGGAATCCACCAACGCGACTGTTGAGCATAGAATTTGTACTACTACTACTATTACTACTACTGTACTGCTGACATCACTTGTTTTCGCATAATCAACGCTTGTACTCAAAGTGTGAAATTTAAAGAGGATTTTAGAACTCTTCCCATTTACAGAATATGATGCACTTATTTACTGCCTGTGAAAGGTATCGATTCCTCGATCAAGTTACAAAAATGAATATGGTGTTGGAGAAGCATTGGCAGACTTTAGTGGGCCTACACAATTTTCTACAAGTCCATTAGACTGAGGATGTCGAGGAATGGTTCATCTTCTAAGAAAGACTGGAGCCCCAGAGGCTTCAAGTTATATCTTCGATATTCACAGCTCATTTGTGCCCTTAGAGCAGTTAAGTATAGGTTCGCTGATGTCAGCCTCATGTGGTGACATTAGTAGACAAAAGTCAGAACGTATCAGACGTAAACCTTTATGTCCAAGAATAGGAAGACTTGAGTTCGGGACTAGAATTTGACAGTCGATAGCGTTAGTACGGAGCAATTTCACCAACACGACACAAGACCGTACAAATGGCGACGAATGACCAGTAACACCGCGAATGTTAGATTGTATCAGTTGGAGAACATCCCCAGGGTACAATATAACTAGATCTAAATACGAGTTAATTGACTCAACTACCGTTGTTAACAAAGAAATTGTGACGTTTGCTAGACGCACACACTAGCGTTTTCGAGACAAGAAGTATTTTGCGGTAAAACAGATATGGAAAGAGTAGAAAGTTCTCCAGCCGATGGTTGTAATTTAGAAATGGAATCCGTCTTTAATTGACATAAACGTTTGAATTTACATACTGGCTGGATATTACCCACGACATGACGAGTGATCTTGGTAAACAGCAATCAGTACGCCGTTTGAATCTGTGATTCTGTTCCCGAATTAGACTGTTGGCTTTAAAATACTTATATAGAATAGCTTCAGTGATCTTCGTAACGTTTACATCCTCATATTGTTCATTCATCTTTAGTATAATACGAGGGGGAGTCAAAAAGTAATGTTATTTTATTTCGGACAGGTATAATTACCAACACAGGAACATGTATCATACATCAAAATAAAGCTGGTCCTCTGTGAATCACATCCCTACTTCTCAACAAAGTCACCGTTACGCTCAATGGCAACGTTCCACCTTTGAATGACCGCATGTATCCCTGCCTCGTGAAATTTTGTTGTCTGTTCTTTGCGCCATTTCTTCACTGTGGTTTTCACTTCCTCGTCACTGGAATAATATTTGCCTCTCAAGCCCTCTTTCATGGGGCCAAAGAGGTGATAATCTGTAGGCGCTAACTGTGGTGCGTAATGAGGATGCCGTAAAGTTGTCCACCCGAATGGAGCGATTGTCTCTCTTGTCTTGATGGACGGCCAGAACGGGGTTTATCGGCTACGCTCATAGTTCATACCCTTTCATCCTTCAAACGACGAACCCACTTGCATACATTGCTATAATCTACAGTATTGTCCTCAAACACATTTGTTAATCGTCTGTGAATGTTCATGAGGGTTTCCCCCTCAGCAACAAGGAATTCAATCACTGCTCTTTGTTTTTGACGCAACTCCACGGGGGCAGCCATTTTGAATTCTCCTAATGAGTGTAAAAACATGAAAAGTAAGAAACAAACTATTACATAACGTAAATGATATAATCATTTATAACTGAGAAAAAATTCAGATAATTTTATGAAAAACTTCACCAGAATTGAAAACATTGTCATTACTTTTTCACTCCCCCTCGTATGTAACTCTGGTCTGATGCTGAATGGGTTTCTGTCGTAACTCTGGCAATTTATTACCAGCGGTCGGTCGATCACATAACTGACTTCCAAGGTGGATACCGTAATCACATTTGGCTGCTTGTGTTTGCAAGTTTAGGGCGAAATCTAGAATAGACTGAGGTTCTGACCAAATTAGTTCGCTGAATTTGGTTCATATACCTTCGACAAAATTTACCCGTTTAACGTATTGGAGAGGTATTTTGTGATGATTCCAGGAATACAGAAATGTAGTAGGTAGATTAGCTCAACCCCAGAGCTAGCTTCGACGCAATAGTAATAACAACCGAACTAGGCAAAGCAGGTAATGTATCCGTCGAGCGCAATTGTACAAGTTATTGTCAGCAATGTAATAAAACAACAGTCATGAGAAATAGGTTTACTGACAATCACCACAATTTTCTTTAGTGTAGGATAGAAAATACTGATCGGTGACTCCGGAAAACCCAAGTTCTTGATTAGAACATAGACACCCTTGCCAATGAAATGTAGAAATTAAATAATCTTCTTCTCATTCAAATCGGATTCTGTGAGATACCAAATGTCAAACCCCTTCAAATAATCTTCCACTTTACGAACCCTTGAATTACTCCGCAATTGGCCTATTGCCGTAATAATTGTAAATGGTTGCGGAACGTGACTCCAAAATCTGATGATTGGTAGTAAAATGAATTGAAAATCGACCGAACGTATAGAATCTGCACAACACAGTAAGGTGCGACAACACCGGACGTACATTATTGAATCGTCTATATATGGAAAGGAAGTTTGCGTGGTGAAACAAATGTGCAACTGAATGAGAGTCGAAACACGTCACTCATGTTTACCGCGGACTAGCAAGAAAAGTTAGGCAACAACCTTATGCTGGAGCTAAATGAATGCAGTGTTTCTGTATAATTAACTTACCGTTTACTTCCACGGGGAAGATCAGTCATCTTCTGCATTATATGAGTGCAGCGTGGTATGAGATCTCTACAGTTGTTAACCAAACCACGGGAAGATGAAATTTCTTTTAAAAAAATTGGTCTCAAGATGTTCACAGAATGCCGCGATCCTCATCCGTTAATGCAGCTATTCCGTTTTCTGAAATCAAACGACAAACAAACCTAATGATAGTCTTATGCAGCTCGCTTTGTCGGACGGTTTATAATGAGGTCGCGAAACTGTGTGTTAACGTCCATTGGTTACCTGCCAAATAAATTAAAGTTCCGTTTGATCAAACGAACTTTTGCTGTTGGAAGAGGCAGTGTGAGAATTGGACCCGTTTTCAAAATATAAAAGACCACTAGATTAATAGCATGGCGTATCCGATAATTGTTATGCTCCAATCGACCTTCTGATAGGGGTTTAGAGATGCATAATTTTCGTCCCTTGAAACCACTATACAAATCGAATGGCAGATAATGTACACAACTATGCTCATTTGAATAACATATGCACTCAGAAATAAGTAAATGCTTACGTGTACGTTAAAATAAAAAACATAACTGATATACATAGACACAAACAGGCCAGAACACATGGTAAACTTCAACGAAACGTCGGGATTTCACAGATTCAACAAATATGGGAACAGTCAGGCATTTTAATATTCAATATAAATCTCGCTTTCAAAAAGCGTACTAAAGTGAAAACAAAGACTGAACGTGGTGACCTCATGTATTGCTAACTAACCTGGAAAACAGAATATGTAATGACACATCACCTTAGTAAGGTACGGAGTGAGTTGTGATTACTGAAACCGAAGACGGAAACAAGAACCTAACGACCCGATTGAAAGAAAAATGATTTAATTTAAAATGGATTGAGAATAACACAACGTTACGAGCAAGTTGTGATACTCTACGTAATACTCTACAACTTGCTCGTAACGTTGTGTTATTCTGAATTCAGTTATCAATAACACGTTAAACACAACACTCAAACTGTTTGGCTTCATTCGTACAAAAGTTGGTGCGGATATCCTACAAAAGTGATTTAAAATTTAGAAACGAGATAAGTGTACGCCAAGTGAAATTTAGCAACACTGTTATTTATCAGAATCATTTCATCTGTGCGGCAGAGCAAAATTTTAATCACTCTGGATAAGTGTTTCATCAACTGCTGCTCGTCCGTAGCAGTTCTGAGCAAGGACAGTACACCTTGCATGAAAAACGCTTGTTGTAAGCGTTCGCAGTGAACATGGTCAAACAGCTTGTCCACATTTACTTTAGGAGGCATAACTTGCCACCTAGACGAAAATCCAATCAATCATCTTCGCTACATATGCACGCAGGATATCAGATATCTCCCACTTTCTAGGTTATGCTTGAACTAAACACTGAAGAAAAACTCCGTTGCTCAAAATTGATTAAGACGATACTGAGAAAAATAAGGTTGCACCGTCTTTGAGTATAAGGACTGCCGGTTTAAGAACTGAGTTGGAAGTGAGGGCATGGAGTTCTCGGACCATTGAGAGCTTCTTGGCAAATAACAACGTACAGTTACTCAATATATGTGAATGCACGTCAGCCGTGCAAATGAGTGTACGCGTTTGTGATCCCACGTTTAACATGACAGGTGCGGTAATTCGTGCAACAAACGACTTTGTAGGCCAAGCGCCTCTTGCGGTCACAACACTCCAGCTGAACGGTGTACCTGGAACCTTGGATGTTTTGTGGAAGATGACTATGGTGGTGACTGGTGGTTCCACCTGCTTCCATGGGTCGGTCATCTAGACCAGTGGTATCCGGTTGAATTACGTCTTCGGGAAGTTCCAGGTCAAACCAGTTTCAAACCAATTTTCCGAATGTTTCAGTCCGATTGCCAATGAGTCTCTAAAGGAGCTGTTAGTAAGATATAATTGGCATATACCAGATAGTCTAATCAGCCGTCAGTTATTTTTTGGTCAAAACCAAAATCAAAAGAGTTTGAGAAAGGTCTCCTTGATTAACCCTGTCTGAGGAAAACTCACAGCTTTCAGAGTAAAATGCCCTTGATTTGTAACCCGACCGTAGGTAGCTGCTTAAAATGACACTTGAGCCTTGTTTTTTTAACTACTCTAATTAGAGAATCATGGAGTGTGCGGACGGAAGCCTCATGTTTATCGGTCTGTGAGCAAACATTCGCGATGGGTTGTATGAGGATGTTGAAACAAGCTATGAAGGCTGATCATCAACTCGAATGTTCCATCTTGCTGTGTGGAGGCCAAATTGTGGCTGATCAGAGAGAAATGAAGGGGCCCACGATTACACAGATTCTTATGAAGGCACCTTGTGTCAGATGAACAAATAAAGGTTACAGGGCGTAAACGTGATAGAAGTTTCAAGAACAAATTTTTGCCAGCAGTGCGCAGATGTGGAAGTTGTTCACTGACTAATAACAAATTTAATGGTGCCGTCATTGTCATAATTTGGGAATGAGCTACGTCGGTAGGTCTGAGGCGGTCATACCTGGATGCAAATCCGTTCAGAGGACGGATTTGCTTGATGATTTCAGCTCCGGTGATTGGGGAGATCAGGTTTCTGTCACATGGAGTCACATGCTCCAGAGGACGGTTATCACAGACTTCCGGATCATCAACCACCGCACCCCAGTAGTCCGTAACTTCGAGAAACTTGTGTTCGTCATCACCAGAGACATTTCTCTAGCAGTCATCAATCATCCTTGCTGCTGTGTTCCTCGGCCTTTGTTTGTGAAAGTTCTGTATAAGTCCAAATTGTACTCACCGTAGATGGTTACTCATGATGTTGTGACATCGTAACCTTGATACTTTTCATGTGGCGGGAAAGTGTTTCGCAGATGTGCCTGATGGTCTCTGTCGAAGGTGGGGATACATTGGTTGTTATTCAGCAATGCTGCTGAAGACGCGAAAACGAATTGGAATGACTTATTCTCAGTAAATGTACGAAGCTGATCTGTTGTTATTCCGGTCAGTATATTGTGGTCAGATTAGCTATTTAACGGCGGCCAGCCGTTGGTGTCCAGAAGGGTAGTCCTTTAGGGTTTGAAGACAGTGCAAAGGGGCGTTGGAATCGGCGGCTGTATGAGAGGATCGATAGTCATCTTCGCTTCAGCAACGTACGAGAAGATGTACAATGTAAGCGGATATCCAGAACATAAGATTCGTAAGTGTGGTCACTGTATGTTAGGCGTGCCCAAATTCCGGTCGACAGCCGCTAGTTCTGACTGCCACCGACAACTGATTGCATGGATTATTCTCCACTTGAAAAGTATCACTCCGACGATTTAGTAGATCCTAACCATGGGATCCTATCAAAGTTTGCTGGTTATGACTGACGTTCCCATGTCGATGATCACATCTGGGTGAGTAACTCAGTTTCGTTTGAAAATTTGCCCAGTAGATGAGGTTGGCTGTCCAGTTCCATGTAGAAATCGGAATTTCTGAGGTGGCCACCGGAGTCATTTATCGATGATTTGTGACTCTTAAGGGAGTTGCCTATAAGTAAAGTGGGCTCCAGATATCCCCGGTTGTGTCAACGTGGCTGACAGAATTGGCTCAGAGTTTGGTAGGTTCGGTTTTGTCTTACAGGACTGCTTAAGGGAACAGAGGCTTCTGTGAAAACGTATGTTAGAATCAAGACGGTTATGTGGTATATGTATTGGTAGTCGTTTTACTCAATCTAGCTGGTGTGGTGGTCGATACGTTGTGTCACATGGGTAACGCCAATTCCCTTTCCGGTATGTGAGCCACAGATGCGTTGATGCAATGAATGTGTGCTTGGTAGTGTCGATATGTTAGGTGTGGATACTGTTATCCCTGGTTTATGTCGGAAAATTTCCGTTGCAATAGGTGCAGTCCTTTTTTATTGCTTACCGTCCGTCACTTGACAACACAATTGGAGTTAGCTGAAAGGAAGTATTTCAATGAAGACCTAAGAATGTAGAAATCGTTAGGATAACGAATTACCAGAATATCATCCCATACTGACCAAAAAACCTGATGGTGATAAGGTAGGACAAATGGTGTACGTTACATTCGTGGACTACTTTTGACGTTCATATTGAGACAAACCATGCCACGTGATAAATTCGCTCTGGCGTTGACAGCACCGGAATCCGAAGATTCCGTCTAATGATGATGGATGGCCTACCGGATTCTGGACATGTGTTACCAATTGTTTACCTAGGCTAGAACACGTCTCTATAAGTTTGAAGGCAGGTCGGATACACTGAATGGTTAGAACTAGAAGTTACATTGAGAGGGGACATTGCTTCGTTAGTGTTAGTCAGACATTTAAGGAGGATGTTATCCAGAGGTTCCTGGGTGGGGGCGATAAGAAGACAGGAATGTTTCTACTTCACGAGTCGTCCATAAACTCCAGTCCATGGCTGTTTATCCACTGTTATTTTGCAATGTAGTCACTTGGTTACTGAAGGTTGAAAGAATCCGGAATATAGTAGTCCTTAGGGAATGAGCGACGAGTAAAATAAAGGACTCCTAATGGCAGGACAGTTGTCACTCAGCCTGAGAGATGTTGCTGGAGTTAAAGAATACTCCAATCAAACAATAAATGTGTGTAGAATAATGATTAGTTAGAAACTCAGTATACAATGAACGGCTATTAGATACAAAGGTTCAGTTGATAATGAATAAACCAGTTATAATGGCATATCGTTAAAGATGGTCTAGATAAGCCATTCGGTAAAAAATCAATCGAGATATTTCCGTGATGAATGTTAATGAGGTAGTCAGCAGAGTCGTAACCCCCGTCTTAAAAAATGACGGAAGAACCTGTCCCAATGTCCCAGTGGTAGATAGATTCAAAATGAAGTCCATGTAAACAACATATGCGATACGAATGATTTATACATAATCAGCAGAACAGGGAAAACATTAAAACTGTAAGCAACTCGTGAATGTAATACTGTCCTCATGACAAAATCACACATAGACTAAGAGACGAATCCGAAGAAACTCAATGATAATTCACCGGTTAAACAGTGAACAAAATTATTCAGGGTCTTATCGAACCAAATCTTCGATGGTGCAAAAATAACCACGTAATATGGTAAAATGTTAGATAGAAGCGTACCTCGGTTATGGTGTATGAATCTGCAATGATTCGTAATTCACTCGAATAACCTTGAGGAGGATCGATATACGGTTTATTGTGTGAAATTCAACGGTAATATAGACAGAAGTTTTGACCACGGTTTCACAAGGGCGCAAAACTCTTGTACATTCTGATCACAGACGGATATAGAACCAAATATGGAAGACAGTCATTTACTACTGGGTGGCAGCTAATCAACATTGACACAGATGCGTCTAACAGTTGAGGAATTCAGAACAGTTAGAAGTGATCTTAAAACCACTTGAATTACCTTTCTTAGCGTAATAAGCCATTAACTGTTCAAATTATTCATTAGTACAGACTGCCCGCTTCAGGTAAACTGTTTTCATCCGGGTAAAAAGGCGCCAGTTATGTTAATATTGCTTTGTTCTTTTGTCTTGTTGCAACAGCTACCCACACGACCGATTATCTCCAGTGGTTATAATGTAATGTGCGACCGAAACCAGCAGGCGCGCACGAGTTGACTTTGAATTGGTGACGGAGCTTACTGGTGTGTTGTCGGCGCCGTTTTAGTTTTCGTTTGTGTTAATCGTGTGCATGGCTTACCGAGCCTTTGGCTCCTGCATGTTTGTGTTGTTTCCTTATACAGGACTGTTGACGGAACCCCTACTTCGGAAGAACGCTGTCCCTTGGTGTCTCCACATTGCCCCAAATTTGGTCCGTAAATGTCACGGACGATCACAGAAGAAACAGCCGGCTTGCACATTACAATAATAAACTCGGCTCATAACAGGATACTGACGGGTTTTACTACCACTCACAGTATAGTATGTGCGGTTAGGGCTTAGTGCTGTAATTTATCTGATCACGTGCCGACTAGCTGGTTTTAATCCTAGTATTCAACTTCCTTCATATGCCTTCGGTTACAGGTCTGCATCGCTGGACCACAGATAAACCAATAAGATTTAATGCGTTATAGGCGTGTTCTAAGACTGTATCTGAGTTGCGATCTGCGTACGCCCACCATAATCCTATATTTTTGATTAGCGACGAAGTCTCATTATTCAGCTCTTCATGCACAGTATAAAACATGGGTTGTTGGACTCCTCGGGAATCCCAGGTTTGGCAAAATTAGGTCAATTTCTGGATAGCACAACGAAGACGACTAAATGCCGTGTGAAAGTTATTCTTTCGATACTCAATAAGTAACGGATTAAAGAATCATCAAACAAGCTTTAAACTGGGAAGTCAAGGTGTTAACAGAACTCCTAATTTATAGTCGACTCATTTTAGAAAATATACACTAACTCTGTGCTCATGTTGAGGGTCAAGAAACAGGACAATTCCCCTGGCCATCTTTCTGGAGCATTTCCCTTCGTCACCAGACGTTTTGTTTGTTTGTTTTGTTTGTTCACCAAATGTGACAGTATATGTCTAGGTGTGTTGACTTTTCTGAGTGCCATTTCCTTTTCCTTATGAGTACATTTTTTTTGGATATAAACCATCTCAATTAGCTTCTTATCGGATCAACGTAAGAAAAAGAGACAGTGAGTCTTTGACAAATTCCTTCTCTTGACAGATCTTCGAACCAGTGCGCCCATATCGCTTTTACTCACAAAACACGAATATGTTTATTGCCTCAGGGATTTCGGCAATGGGAGTGTCATCAAGATTAAGAATAAACAATAATGAAACGAATATTATATTGTATTGCGTAATTAATTCATTTATGCAAATTTCATAAATAGTGAAGTAGTTCCGTTAAATAGTTTTGCTCGGTAACCGTAAATATATGTTCGTTCAGGTTCAAATGCTTTTTGTAAGCACCACTCAATATGCAGTTAAATGGGGGTGGCAGTCTGTATGTTCACTTGCCACAGAAAACCTAAACCAATGAGATTTATCATGAAAGTATCAACGTTAACAGTGATGCAGATGGTTTTGAACTTACACACATCTCACCCACTTTTGGTACCGCTGTAATATTCTGTTTTCATGAAGTTCAACGTTTGTCACCTTTTGGGAAATATTGTTTGATTTTGTTGTGGAGGCACTCCAAATAACATCTGAAAATATCCAGCATTGTTAAACGTTGACGCTCGGGAAGATCAGGCCAGTAAAAATTCACACGCATGTGCTGAACGCACTTAAGGGACATGACTGTTTATATTCTACATTCAGACTTTAACCCGTTCAGTTTCAGCTCAAAGGGAGGTCCGTAAAAGTTGCACCACAGCGCTGTTGCTGCAGGTGACCTCCATTGCAGTTAGTAATCGTGCAGACGGGCGACTATGCGTGAGTTAGCAGGTTGATGCTGCTGAGCTTGAATGAACAAGTCAATAAAAAATTCAACCTGATTAATGTGTTTACCCGTTGGGTGCCTAGAATGTTGACACCACAGATTAAGCAAAAAATGATTTCGAAATTTAAAAGAAAGTCCTTTGTTGGACTGAAGCCATATCCAGTGATGGTCAGTAATCACAATGGAGCATAGGGTTCGCTGCTATAACTTTCAGACAAATAATTTATCCTACGACAGTAAGGCCAATAATTTCGCGTATAACCACAACACCTTCATCGCGTTCTATGAGATCGAAGGTTTGGTGTTAAGTACTTTCTTGTCGTAGAGTTCAAGAACCACAAGTGATCAATATGCCTATCTACACAATTTACTGCGCCATCGAATAAAGACAAAATTTGGAGGAAATGAAATATCGGTGTTTCTGTATTTCGGTTCTCACGATTGCAAATCCTGTATGTGAAATCCACCTGGTTTATTTCCTAAAACTAGTCACCGGCGGGTTATTTTTATTTCAACATTTGAACCGTTGCTTTAAAAGCAAAAATCATTAATCGGACGTAAGGCTGCGAGTTACGTAAATAATACCGTTTGAAAACATTAGACAAAGTTTTATACCTGAAGTGTGTTGAGCAGTTACGTGGTAACTTCGAAAAGCGTAATGGACAGTATCAAGTAAATCGCTAGTGCTGCCTTTTAAACACATTCAACTGAAATTGTATGAAGCATCGCTGTAACTATTAAAGCACTGTCACTTTAGCATACCGTAAGATGTACACAATAACCATGTATATTCTAAGTAATAGCCAGTTCATACAATTTGTGATAGGATCAACGTTAGGGGTCTGTTTCTCTTTCGAAGATGCAAATCAGTTGTTATCCCTGAAGGCTACTTGAATTTTATCAACATACTTGTTGCTTACCGTTGTCAGTTTAGGATAGGGCGTAAATAATGTAACTTTGAAAATGTGCAATCTATTGTATTTTTTGTAATCAATCGCCTCTTACGTGAATCGTGTACAAAAATGGAGACAGGAAAGAAAACAAGAATTAGCCAACATTTTTTCAACCAGCGTCATTTCAGCATCAAAAATTTCTTTTCCAGTTTAGTTGTTATTAATTGACAGCGAGCGGTTTAGTTGATAAAACATGTACATACCTCACACTTGATTGTAGTCTTCAATCTCAGACTTTCCAACCCCCCACCTTCCGAAGTAACGCACTAGACCTAAGTTTTACTCCGGTTTGAGTCCGTCATTATAGAGTATATCGTCACCGTGACTGGAATATGAACCACAACTACATTCTGGTATGGAAACTCTGTCGAACACTATGTAATTCACCCCCACATAAGGGGGGTAAAGAACTACCGTAACTGAATGTTTGGTCTCTTTGGTCTGTCAGCAATCAGTGGTTTGCCTATTCGATTTTTTAAGAAATCATTTTCACCGTTCGACTTCATGTTTTCATTTTCTAAACTAATTCATAAGATCATCCACACAAAGTGTTTGATTATAAATAGTTCTCGCCGCAATATTTTTACTTAAATGCTCTCTGTATTCCCGTATTTTATCATGGCAGAAACGTTTTGCAAACAAAATTCAACTAATGAACGTCCAGTTCTTTAGTGTGATTATTCTTTATCTAATGCGACCTAAGAGTGAACGTAGTTTAATTCGTTATCTCATTTAAATATGTTTCTCAGAGATGATTAATCAAACGGTTCAGTTAGCAATATCAGCAAAGTGTTAAAAAAACCAAAGTTTCAAAAACCCCATATTTTAACATGTTCAGTCTGTTTTTTTGGCGATACATGGGGCTTGAGAACACAGTTGCGAAAAGTCGACAGTCCGGTTGATTGCGTTCATAACATACCTTTCCATGTTCTAGAATAAATAACAATAGTGGACAGTCAACTTGTGTCATACTGCTGTTAACCTCCAATCAATACACTAATCAAGTGGAGTAGGATCACAGGACAAGCAATAATCGTGAAAAACTATGTGGACGACCGTATAAGCGAGTGAGGATGTTTGTTTGTGCGCTACGTACAGCATAAACAAGCAACAGGCGTGTGATAACATGTTAATCGACTTAATAAGCGAAGGGGGCTCTAACGGTTTGTTCAAGGTTAGACACGAGGGTAAAGTGCTCGTACGAACGTGGGGATAAGAAACGAGTGTGGTCAATATTTTCCAGATGATAATTTGGTCACCTATTATGAGGTCATTGGTAAAGTGATCGATACGTTGGCACTGCAAACATGTGCACCGCGGTTACGATAGGTTTCCGGGAAAGGACACACATCACTGAAGCGATCCAATGAAAGCGAAATTCCAAAGTGGAGTTTCTTTTTGAAAAGCTAAGGCTGACATTCAGTTCCACTGCGAAAGTTGCGGCTATGTGCGATGTGTGTTTATGTCATGTTAATAAACCAATGAAAGTATAATATGTACTCATTAGTAGCCTTGGTGCATGTTTGAGTTGGCTGTTCATAATAACCTAGCTTTTGCAATCTGTCCTTGTGGAGCATATAGTTGACAGCAAATGCGCAATAAAAGTGCTAGGCATATTGAATCTTATTGGGATAACTGCAGGTTACCAACATATCTTTATCGTTCAACCTGAAGAGCATGTGTCGTTTGAAATGTGCGTTGACTGTTATTCGTTAAACGTTAGGAATTTTAACAATAAAGTCTGCTCAGTATGAAAAAATCTGTGAAGCAACTTACTAGCTGAGAGTGAACAGTTGACTGACTTCTTAAAAAATGTATTACCATGAGGTAACGTCGCATTCTGAGGATATATTGTTGAAGGCACCATTCCAAAGCAGTTTACAGGGTTCTTACCATGAACGACTGATACATAACTTGATAAACCATGTTTAAGTATGATAATAAGATGGAAAAAGTCGGAGCAAAAGTGGTTGAAGGAAAAGTACTTTTCAATTAGATAATTTTATTCATCGAACTCGATTTAACACAACGTTCGCACATTTTATGTTCTATTTGATATCAGCACAGTTCCCTGTAACATGATTCGGAAAGGTTCCTTCTAAAAAATATGGACGAACATTGGGTTTCAATCGTTTCCAGATTCCCATAGAATTCACAAGAAGTCAGTTATGCGAACAGCTGTTTTCGATAATTCTCATCGGGCTTTTACAATTACATGACTCGAAAACCTCATCTGGCTAAATTTGATGACCAGTGTCAATTAGATGAGAATCGATTGCACTGGAAATGGGCTTTATCGAACCGTCGCGAAACCATCTTTGGAGGTGTTCACGAATCCTTTGTGATAGCCGCCTTGTGGTTATCCCAACGTAACATTGGGTTAGCTCGTGTTTGCAATATATGACACTAAGATTAACAAGAAGGTTAGGGAGCATACGAATGAAACAGAGTGAAAAACGGAAACTCACAAAACCTAAGTATCTTAAAATTTGTACGAAGGTACTGCACATTTCAACTAAAAACGGCGTTAACATAAACGTGAAGCATTAATCGCATCAAAGATATCACTGTCTGGACAAGCCAAATATGGTCTGTGTCCCACAGTTTCGTGAAAACGTCCGGGTAGACTGGGGAATATTTTATCCCATGCAACTTATCTTTCATGTATACCAACAATACTATAAGGTTTGGAAGTTTTATCAACTAGAAAATTCATCAGTACATTTACCTTCATTTTGGTCTTGCCGATATGCTGCTCATTGATTTAATAAACCCTAAATTCATGCAAAAATTTTAAAGGGAAACTTAACGCAAGCTGTCTTTTCAACTGGGCGTGGCAAGTAGCAACAATAATTAAAACTTTTATGCACTTAACCACCACAACCGTTAAGTCCATACAATGTTACACATTTAACAATGCTCCCTCCCCGCTCTTATTTTTTTTCTACATCCCTAGAATTCAGTAGATGATAACCTAAAAAGTAGTATATTGCAAAATGCTCCCCGTTTCTACTTTGACGTTTGTACAAAACGATACGCTACATGCAATTACATCAGAAATCAGCTGATAAAACCTTGCTCGGAGATTATGCCCCAGAAACATTTGGTTGATGGCAGGTTAGGATACTGTAAGCATAAACCAAGCTGTCTGAAACAAGTCCCAAGAAAAGAACTTCCTAGTGTTGTAGAGTTTCAAACTAAATTTCCAGTGCTCTAAAACCACTGCTCAGAGTAAAAGAAAACGACACCGTACGATAAACTTCTGATTGAAAAACGTCACTTCTCACCGATCTCGAAAACATTTATCAGCAAAAGTAACATACTCTCAAATGCAGCAATTTTCGGTTATCTGGCAGACATTACATTTAAGAGGTTTGAGTTGACTTATCTCTTCACCTTCGTCACGTTCATCCTTACTACTCATCGAGACTTTATCTTTGATCACTTCAGGTCCCCAAACTATCAAAAAACAGACAAGAAACAGACCGGCCTATTCACTGTTGCAGGCCATTCTAGAGTTTACTTCGTTTGGCTTCAGCTTCAAACATTTTTGTTCTTGGAGCTGTTTACTATTCACGCTTTGTTGTCTGCTTTCGAATCCTGTAGTGACCATCGACTAAGAGAAAGTGTTTCAGGATTGCTTAACTTAAGGCATATGCACTTTATAACCAACTTACACCTTTGCTGATTAGTAATTTTTTGGAAGTCAACCGTGTAAAAACATTCATCTGCTGCTTTTTAGACTGTTTACGTGACTGTCGTGGGATGTCTAGTATTTGATTGCAACCAAGATCTAGAAGCAGTAGCAAAACGCATTAATCGAAACCAATATATCCTAGTTAAGCTTTTTAGCAGAGATATCACCCACTTCAAATCGGGCCGGCAATCAACACAAGTCTCGCAAATATCGTAGTGAACTGTGGTTAAAAAACGGTACCTGTCTTCAAGATATGTTATGTTGCATAACTGAAGAACTTAGATTTTACAGACGACTAAATAAAGTTGAACCTATGCTTCAGAATTATTAGACGATCACTATATGAAAGAAGTTTTCCATTCGCAGCTAACCTAACAGAAGATCCAATCGTCATAGGCAGTGAAGCTTCTGTTAAACCCAGCTATTCTAATCTGGATTGCGTTTTAGCTGTCAGGCTTCTAGTTATGATTTTCACTCAGTTTTCTCGTATCGGCGACAAGAAATTCAAGAACAGCCTACACAGCGTGCAAACTTGGACCTAAAAGAGGAACCATGCCAAACATTTTGAGGTTGTGTTCTACAAAATAAGTGTACTACTGCTGCTTCATATTCTTGATCAGTCGTACACCGTTTCTTGCTATCTGTGGATCAAAATTTTGTTCCACCTCACGGCGCTGGTCGAACATAAGACAGGCAATCTTGTTACTTAAATGTGGTTCCGGTTTTGTGTACTAGTAGAAGGAAGCCACTAGAAAAATGTATAATTCAATTATTTTAATTGTTTCAAATGTAATGAATCGGGAAAATATTGTGAATACACTTATCTTGGTTAAGAAAAATAAAAATCCATTCTTAGCTTGTTCGACGGACTAGTTACCAGTGAATACAACAATCCGGTTTCTGTAAACAAGAACTGGAGTTTACAAATGTTACGTCCTTACAGTTATTTGCTAACTATATGTCATGGTGGTGAATTAAACCAAACTAAGTTTCTGTCCCATGATCATCATCCACACGTTTATTCGAGGTACGCATGTTGGTAGTATTCGAGCGTTCTCAAATTGGTCACCTCGTCAGAAAGCAATAGCATACAGTTACGAACATAGCTTCAATATGCATGTTTGACTTTGCACTTAGGTTTACTCATTTTAAAAATGTGTACAAGTATTCGATGAGTCAGTCCGAACTGAGCTGTATTTCTGGTCTCTGGAACAAAGTAGACGATCCTCCAGATTGTCCCCTCTATCGCGTGACGGTAAACACGCAGGCATCAGAAGAGACCTGTTGCAGTACAGCTGATGTGCAGGAAACTCATCAGAATTTTGTTTTAACTCTATGATGAATAGAATCAACGTGGGCTGTAAATCAACAGATGAGATATCATAGAAAATCTAAATGCCTTAAACTATAGACTAGTCAGATTACATCAACTGCTACACCGTAGACAAAAATGAAGCGTTGAAGAATTATTTCACCGCCCTGGAGCAGTAATCTAAGAACCACTGTGAGATCCAACTTCGAGTTTTGTCTTGCAACCTAGGTTGAACCATGTTGGTTGCAGCAACTGCAACCACACAGAAAGCGCCTAAGCTCACAAGATTAAGTGAAATCATTCGATGTGCCATTACAAAGCCAAGTTGGAGTGATATGTTGAAACAGAGGTGTAAGAGTGATCCAACGGCAAGTATTTGTTTGTATCACCTTTCCACGTAAATAGCGCTTTAAGATTTGTAAAGACAACCACATTTTCCAAAAAGTAAGAATATTTTTTTAAAAACATCTTGTGGACTTAATCAGTACAGTTGGAAGAATTTCCAGGAATCTTGGAAATACCTATTGCTCTTAAGAGGATCTGACTCAGCTGCCGTTGCAAACCATAGATCAAGAATGTTCCACTTAACGAAACACCTCCCGTAATAATTTGATTAGGTTGTCTCATCCACATACTAGCAATAGATCCGAAAAACACTTCAAAACAGACGAGTGCAACTGTAGTTAAGTCCGACAGGTAAGGATAAAGTGTAACTAAATAAGACTGCTTATAATATGGAGGAGGTGCTGAACACAAACAGGAGAATTCTTTTTTGACAGTTGTCTTAATCACAAAACAGAGCAATCTCTAGTTGACTGTTAGGTAACGGTCATGAAATTCTTCATCCACATTGGCTTATAGGCTAGAGACTAACAAATTTAACACAACTGACGAAGTTGTCTGTTTATTGTCTGTCGTTCTATGTAGATTGCAACGGGTAGTTTTTTCAAATCCGTTCTCAGTCACTTGGTGGCGAACCATCAGCTTTAAAAGCGGACATAGTCGATCAAGTATTCGAATATGGATCTACGGGTGTACAAGATGCACAGAGACTAGAGGTTGGGAAGATCAGATTTTAGTTAAACTTCGCCCCATTATGGATCGCCGTCATTCAACGTCCCTGAGATGAGCAATAAGATAAATATTTTTGTAGGTAGATGGCCAAGCTGGGTAAATTGTACTTCTGAAGCATTTATTGGCTGGAAGTAGTCAAACAAAATCTGACAGACCACCAAGTTTTTGCTTATTTCAATACTCCGAAAATTTGTGAACAACACAAAAAAACTGAAGGTGCCGAATGTCTCAAATATCATTATGTGCCTATCATAGAATTCGTACATTTGACAGTTTCAAATTTGTCTGTTCACTTTAGTTGCATCCTAGTGAAAATGATTACCGAAACTTCTGTTGGATTAACTGAATCTCAAGTGGCCTTGTTCAGCTGCTCTTATACTGATCAACTTGGTCATGTTTTTGATTGAATCACTGACTTCTACTTACGTGATCTTAGATAGTCACCACTGATTCAGCATGGATTGCGTAGCTTAGAACCATATCAACAGAGATGACCCGATCTAACACAGTTAAATTTGATGTGCTATCACAGTATACAATGCACTTTACACACAACTGATCGCAGCTGCCGCATTTCCACAGACCTAACGGTTAGCCTAATTTAAAGGGAGGCATTAGATTGGAGTTTTGCTTGTGCACGAAATGTTCATTAGTGTACTTCTTGCCAAAGCGGGTACCGACCACTCGAAGGGACAGGACAGTTATTGTCATTACTCTTGAGGTAATCAGGTAGGTTAAATGACTCACAAAGTGAAGTGGCTGAACGTGTTAATTTGCTCGTGCTTGTTATGGGGCCAGCATGGTTGCCTCATGAATGCATTGCAGGAGGTCTATTTCTGGGTGTTACATGGACATGTTCCACTGGTAAGATATAGTGTTCCGTTTTTACAGGGGCACTTTCGATGTACCGATCTAACTGACAAAATCAAGCGGACAAACGTGAATCATATTCCAGCCACTAACTACTGAAGTTTACGGCTATCTCAATAGAATTTACGGATGCATGTGAACAATATGTTCAGCACAGTTGTCTAGTTCATGAGATGGCCTGTAGACTAAGCATATAATAGCCCCCGAGTGTTTTAAAGCTACAGATAAGTGAATTATCACATTATACTGGGTGAGATAACTGGAGGATTTGGAAAAGTCGATGGGTATTGCCAAATATCTGCGGCCTTTGCAGAAAAACTGCTATGGGTTTTTCATTGTGATCGACGAACAGTCGGTCGAGACTAACCGACCGCTAGGCTCACTTCACTTTTCATGGTTAATTTAATCAGTCATTCATGTGAACAGTCTGATTCGCTTCTTAATAAGGCACAACTGATTTGTAGCTACTCATGTCTGATATCAGATAGCTCAGTATGAGATATTTATTCCAGTTCAGGAGAACATGTTTGCAAAATATGCATTTTATAAAGAACTATTTTAGTTCTTTCTCTTAAACGAGAGAAAACCTGCTCAAATGGAACCAGTTGCGAGAAATATATCGATATGTGTTTTGAGGCACCTTTATCTATATTCTTGATGAACAGTTTAAGAGACCGAAACGGATTATGTCCGTCCCTCTAAGGGATAAATTTTTATATACTTTTTGGGTTAAAGTGAACATGCCATTGTGTCCTTAGGAATATTCATTAACGTCGAACAAGTGATTACGAACCTGAGTATATACACCATAGAGCTTTTGTTACTAGAGGATAAATTAAAAACCAAGCTGCTTTTTCAGCATACAAACTTTCTATTCCTCCGTCTTTTCTCCTACAGAGGTTAAAATCCATCACATAGCATGACAGATAGTCCAAATAAAATCGATGACTACTCCTTTATCATGTTTGCTAAGTTATAACATTCAATCAACCACAATTCATATACGTTTCTTAGACTGCAAAAACGATTTTGCAAACGTTGATAGAAACTACTCCAATTTCTTAACGAATCAGGTGTGCAAACTTCGTTTATGGAGTTTTGACGGGATTACTTTACTAGCTGGAGTCAATTTATCCAATTCGGTGATTAAGCCTGATTGCTACTCATCACTGGATCCGGTCTTCTACAAAAGACGGTCGGCACCCCTGACTTACTTTCGTTTTATGTTGCATCTGTGTCAGAAAACTACCACATATTTGTAATCAATCGTGCAAAAGCCCTGGTGTTGGGCAACAGGCACCTGGCTGGATTTTCCTCTGTCACTTTGCTGAACATTTCATGCAAGCCAGCAAGTTGTTTGGAGTCTTGCAGTTTTCTCTTGACACTCCCAAATTTGTTGACATTTTGTTTCAGCTCACGAAAATAAATCAATATGAGGGACTTTCTAGTGCACGCTACTCCCTTCGGGTGTTTTCTGTTAACTGTCTGGGGATTGCTTTGAGTAGCAACAGAAAAAGATCTATTAGTGTTGTTGGTGTTTTCATCAAAGTCTTTCGTTTTATGTCCGGCGCTTAAATACCCTCCACATTCTCTGACATTTGGTTAGTCGATTTACTGGGGCCTGTGTGCTGCTGCACTGGATGTGTTGTTCACCTGTTTTTTCTGGTTTGTTGTCAAATGACTTTGAGCTTTTCCTCATACCCCTAAAACATCTATCACGTTGTGGCTGCACTTGTCGTAAACAATTCATTGAGTTGATTGTTTCTGGTCATTCCTAAATGTGCGAACAATTTTCGACAACAGTCCTAAAGGAAACCACTTACACATGTTTTCTGAGTGCTCTGGGTTTAGTTCCACATCCTTCATTAGGATCCATTATAATCAATTTTTACTCGTGGCTTGTCTTGGTATTCTTCTGTTGTTCCTTATTTAGCTCGAATTTTAGAAAAATTCAGCTTTCTGATTTTACAAATAACTTCAGAACAAAATCATTGGATGTTTCCACAATCAATACAGGCTGCGGCCGATTTCCTTAAGCTGTCTTTGAATCTCAAAATTGTGCTAGTTGTTTTGTGATCTAGGAACATTTATTCAACTGTTCACTATTTTATGAAGATGTCTGTCTGTAAAGAAAAAAGCTAAGTAGTCTGTCGGGATGCATAAGACATTTTGTCGACTGAAATTGACTCGACTTTACTAACTGGACTATTGTGTAACTTATAGTCAACTATATGAAAGGGGCTAGATTAAATCAAGCAGATTGGGACATATGCAAAACCACTGTCCGTAAGTCTACTCTAACGCGTTTGTCAGTAAACTGGCATTTTTGATGTATTGCCGATCAAATTTATTGCTCCCGATTGCTTTCGTTGGATAAGTTTGTGAAGAGAAGCCCACCTGACTCTACTCAGTGTTTTTGTATTGTAATGACTTAACCCGTTTTCAATGCTTCAACGGAGCGAAAAATGTAAGTTGATATTTGTTCGTGTGAGGGCACAACGCTTTTGTCGATCTCCATCTTGAATGTCTTTGGTATATGATTATTCCTTCCCGAAAGTGTTTCCCAATAGATTATTTTCTTCCGATTGATAAGCTACTGTTCTACTCACAAGCGTGGTTAGCAGCACCCGGTTCGGATTAGCATGTTACATTGACCAAGACCAAATGAGGCCTTCGTACAACATTTATCAGAGGCGGTTTCTGCCTCACCATCTGTGGTTCCACTTACACACCAAAAATCCAATGTAAACCCGGAGGAATAAGACCAGCAGGCTTGTAAGTGAGGCCTTTGTGTCCGACTCACCAATAATGATTAACCGATCGATTTACTAACACGAAACTGAAACCACCATCTCTCGAGAAAGAAACAGAGAGAGGTAGATTTCACTGGTAAGATCTAAAATTTTGAAAAAATATGGAAAATATAATGCAAGAACTAGTTCAACAAATGAGTACATTTGAAGTAATCTAGAGAAGATAAGGAGGAGGAACGAAATTCAAGATCGTGCTGAAAAAACAGACAAAGAATTCACCGTACAGTACACCATCGGAGCTGAAGAAGAGGAAAGGCAGAAAGCCATGGGCACTCAGGTTTCTGGAAAAAGGAGCGGGTAAGTTGCGAAGCGAAGAAGGTCAATGGTCGATGCCAGCAAAACTTGGATGCAACTGACGTGACGTACTTAAGCCTGACAAACTCGTTATCTCTTCACCGACAGTGTACGAAGAATACGTTAATGACTAAATATTCCAAAACAGGCAGGCCATTCGAGGTCATGCGATTATGAACTGTAACACTGATGGTTGTTTTGTGTATCACGCAAATCAGTTAGCAACCCCGCAGATGTTGCGCACTGAATCTTCGGACGTCCGAGTCAAATCTAATTTCTTACAAAATCTGCACTCAGTGATACGACTCAAAAGACTTACCTGGATAACATCCTAGTATCTTTGTTTTGAACACTAGAATATCACTTGCTTGCATTAAACTGCTCTTGTAGCAGTTGGTTTGGAATGCGGTTTTCGCTCATCCTACGAACGTGAGCATGTCTTTTATCCTGTCCATGTCTGCTTGCTGAATTAACTCAGTGTTTGGAATCACATTCGAGCATCGAATACCCACGATGCATCTCAGACACTATAATGGAAAACGGCCGCGTTTTAGTGGAAAAATAATAACACACTTCAGTTCTCGTCATCTACTACAGTGAGTACAACAATTCTCTACAGATTAATTTCAGTCATATGATGAATAAAAGAATGGCATATTGCTCCGACGTTTTATCGAAGCGAATTTTAGGTTTACCAAAATAAACAGCAGAGCCAGTTGCTTGGATTTTATCATTGGCAGTTCATACTACTTATACGGAAGTGCATACGAATGAACTCGTCAGACAAACTTTGGTTTTTATGCTAGCGGTCTTTTCTGGTTCCTTGTGGACGCATCTTTTCATAGTCCTCTTCCACCAATTGTCCGCAGAAAAGGTGACAGCTGACACAGTGTTTAAAACGTCGGTGCACATGTAAAGAGAACCTCTTGCGTTGTTCTGTTTGCTTTGTCACTCTTGAAGAGTGGCTTCCAATAAAACACCGCAAACGTCAGCAGACATTAAGTAACGCTCGATTAACCTTCTCGGACATCTGTTACTATGCCCGACCTCTTGCTGTCTGTTGTATCGATAGCGTGTCCATGCGCAATTAGTGATTCCGTCCATTCAAAGTTTTGTTTGTACATTGATGTGCTATCAAAACTTCACGAGCTAGATAAGGCTGTTTGCCCTTGAACAAGCCATTTCAACATTTCAACTTATGTAAGGAGAGAGCACGATACTTTGGAACACAGTCAAGCTCCAAACTGTAGTCTACACCTTCTCCTAATGACAGATGGGACGCTGAACGGGATTGTGGGGTCTTATACGTGATCATTCTGGTGTAAGAACTTGACAATCATAAAAAGTTGATTACCTTATTCTGGACAGTAGTTGCAGTCGGGGTAGGCATTTGGGTTTTTAGCCACTTGCTAGTGTTCACAGATCAGGGTTCCCAGTGACCGATTTGTCACCCCTCTATATTGCATACAGTTATCACACGAAAAATCCCAACATACACGAGGAAGATAAAATATATGGTTCTACGGCTGACAGAAAAGTTTGCCGTAAGACACGAATAAAGTCATCAAATTCCATCCATGGTTAGTCATTTTGTCCTGAACATGATACAGCAACACGATTGCTCGTAAGAGAAATTCGAAAATTCCTCTATTAGCTGCTTTCAGCTGGTGGCTTTCTTGGATGGACTTTAGTCGTTCCATAACTGGAAACATTCGTACGTAATTTTGTCTTTCAATGCTTACTTGGTACTACTGTTATGAATAAAACTGTGGGCTAGCACGATTTGAAAGTAACACGTAGAAGTTGCAAAAGGGTGGGAACACCGGGTTACAGCGTTGCTCCAACGGGTTGATTCATTACACGAATTTAGAACGGTACTGAAACGAACAGCCATTGATCATAGGTCCTCTCGGCCATGCACACAACCTGTACAGCTGAAAACTAAAACTGTGTCAAACACGACAGCACACAGCGCCAACCTTAAGCTAAATCCTCAGTGACTTACTTACCCAAGAAGGATAGACCATCATCTTGCACTTCATCTTTCCGTAGCAGCTATCTGGTTCCGTATGAGTTGAACACCACTCGCAAATGATCGCAGCAATTACCTAGTTTGAATGGAATAGATTACACCAATCCAACATAATTACCGCACTCCAAGCAAAGTAAAGGCCACCAACTACGTCATTTGGGACAGGAAAAGATTCAAGCAGTTAACATCATTTGCGTTCAATTGTTCAGAGGCAAATTCTGGTGGACATTTTGATAAACTTCATGGCTTCATACGAAATCAGTCGTAAGCCATCTACATTATATCACTTAACCTAGTAAAGTATGGTTGCCTAACTCCATTTACTGACCACAATGTCACTACCGTTTGTTGAGCTGTATCTTCCATTCTGGAATAAAGTTGACTAAGTAAATAACTCGTTCTTGCACTTCAGTCAATGGACAAGTGTGGTGTGATAAACACCAAAGCGATCACCAAGTATGTAACTATCAAAGTGGCTTTTCTGTAATGAGTTCGACCAATACTTAGTTAAGTCAACCCAGATTAAAAGAAACACCATTGCATTTGATTGGTTGCAGACCCATGATCAGAAATCGAAAAGTTCACTAACTTCAAGAAGTAAATTAGTGACATATTCGCGAATAGAAAGTTGGATCCAGATACGTACTTTGGGGAGGACCCCTATGCAACCCCGCTGTTGTGATAAGTTTAGCGTACACTGATCTCATGTTCCATTATTTGAAATACCGGACATTTGCCGAGTGGCTTTATAACAGAACAACAAGCCTCATGCCTAACGATCTTCTCAGTAGCATGTTTGTTTTCAACATTTCTAACATGTATCGTTTTACTCACCCAAAAATATAGCTACAAACAGCTCAGTGCTGCTAGCCTAGTTTGATCAGGACTGATGGCCAGTTATAGAAACATGGACACAAACGTGCCGTTTGTAGTATGAAGCTTCAGCTCTCACGGCAATTTTAGCTTAAAAGCGTAAATTTCAGATAATTTGATAGACGCGTAAGAAAATGACCAAAATGTGGGCTTATGTGACAGAATTATCAAAAGTAGCCTTCATGTTTCACTGCTACATGCAGAAATACATAATACTCACTTTTTTCTCCGAATTTTGAAAAGCACTGCGCGCGTCCAGCTAGTGAACGAAAAATATATTTATATACACGAATAAGCTACAGTTCAGGCAGTTCAGTTCCCTCAGTAGTTTGAATAAAGCAGTAAGCGGAACATGATAGACATAAACATTTCGTATCAGCTGACCAGTAACAACTTCACACTGCCGAGGATACTATTGCACATCAAATGCCCACGGAGTTAAATAGACAGTGGGTGTAGTAAGAATAGTCATCAACTCTGAGATAGGTTCAGGCTGATCATCACCTGATTCTGAACACATAAAGCTACCTAGATTAGAGTGGAACCGAAAAAACGCACTAGAATACTGTAAGAAGACAAAGAATTAACAGGCTGAGGTAATAACCTGTCTCATGGTGAAAATGTATCAAAAGACTGAAAGCAATTTTGTGACATTATATTCTCCAGAAGCAAACGACTACATTCACTTGAACGGCTCAATTATACTCTGGAGATAATACATTTTTAACCATGCAGAAATTGATAACAGTAGTGTGATATGGTACCCACGGTCAGAACACCTTCGACTGAACGTATTAACAGTTTGTTCTTCAGGTCAAGTAAGCTCAAGGTAATTGTACAAAGTGTTAATGCGGACATGTTTATTACTATGTGTACTAATTATTATCAACATTATTAAGAGATCGTTTTAATTTTACACTCGTATTCTCCATACTGACTAAGATCTTGTATGATGGTTTTCGTGTACTATGCCTTCCTGTTGATATTTTCAGAGAAACTTTGATTACTAGTAGAAAAATATTTAAGTCCAGGTTCCACAGGAGCCCGCTTTTTGTAGGAATTCGTCGTGTTCCAATGAATATCGTTTATCCTCTATCGATGTGAAATTAATGAATTTCAGATATTAATGCAAACACGTGAGTCTGCAGTAGGTACCTCTTCTGATAGAATGCTCTTCTCGGCGAATTATGGGTATGCGAGTAAACGGCGATCAATAGTTAACCTGAAACTCACACATATCATTAAGGTTAGGATGGAAACCACTTAAATATCTCATCACTTCGTCACATACTTAACGAGATAGCCCGAATATTAGCATATTATCGGTGTGGTAAGCTTTTAATAATCGCAGCTAACTTTTGTTTAGCTTGAAACACTGGTTCCCACTGATAAACTTGAAAAAGGCCAATAATAGCGTGTAAGATGTCTTGCGCATTGACATTTCGTTCGCATCTCATCGGTTACTTTTGCGAAATTGACATACAAATTTTATAATGAGGGGGCAAGCAGCTAGGCAATATCGATCTAGTCATGAGACAGTCAATCAGGTGACCAAAGCGAAAGCAGTAAGATGCAACTGAAGCGTACTGATTATCAGGAGCATGAATAAAATTGCTGTGGGTCAAATGGCTAATAGGATTCCAAAGAGAGAGATGGTTGGAAACAAAACAAAAATCCATACAGATCAAGTGGAATTGGTGAGATAGGGTTAGAAAATCTATACCGATCAAACAGAATTAAACAATAGTTAGATGGTATGAAGAAGAATACACGGGTCTAAAAGGTTTGGGTTTAGAAAAAAGGAAAAATACGAAGGTAAAAGGGAATCAAAGAGTATTAGTTGCATTTTTACCAGCATAGCGCAAGGCTAGTCACCAAATGTTTCTGGGCGCATAAGGTCAATTTCGCAAAAGTAACCGATGAGATGCGAACGAAATGTCAATGCGCAAGACATCTTACACGCTATTATTGGCCTTTTTCAAGTTTTGTTTAGCTGTAAGCAGTAGATCTGTCTAGACGGACACTATGGGAATATCATAGCCAATCCATCTATTTGACGATAGAAATCATTAACTAATTGTCTGACATATAAACAAAATTTACAGGAATAAACTTACAGTATGCTTTAAAATGCAAATAGGTGGAAGCAGTTTAATATGATTCGTTGTAGTTAACAAACAGATACAGGTACCAATTTGGTGCAAAAGAATATTCGTGGGGAGTAACGTTACATAGCATATTTTTTCACTAGTATAATCCAGCCAGATCAATTCAACAGAATCTAAAAATGTTTTGCCTGAAATTTCCGTGTCAGCAAAGTGAGAAGTTTGACTGGTAAACATGCCACGTTATGATCAGGGGGAGTTTGCCAGTGTGTTAATAGTTGTATGCGACGTTAAAGTCCTGCTTATCTAAGCGACCGCACACTTAAGGTATCTAGGATTTGCAAGACCTATGCATTCCCACATTGGTTAAACGCACTTGTCAGCTAAATCGTAGAAATTGTTCACTTCATAATTTATTACAATGAAGTTGTGTTTTCTTCAGTTCGTTAAAATTCCGTTTGGTACTCAACTACTAATTACATTTTCTACATATGTGCGACTTTTGAAAATTGTCATGCGGACATTTTACCTAATGGTATCACGTTTGGACACTGAAAGTATAGAGTGAACATCACCCACATGTGATCGCAGCTGTCGCATCCCCATAGACTTTTCAGTCGGCCCCTTTCGAAAAGAAGCACTTGACTCAAGTTTCGCTCTCATTAGAGCTCGTCAGTAGTGTATATCATCGCCACTGCAGCCGGAACTTGAACCACGGACACGCTGTTCATGAGCAGGCAACTGTGTTTACCACTGCGCCTTTGGTCCCACATTAGGCACGACCAAATTACAATATGCGAACGCTCAACCACTTTCGCTTGTGAGTAGTGGTCAAGTTGGCTGATCGCATCGATCGCCCTGAGAGCGATACCTGAGTTTAGTGCTTCTTTTCGAAAGGGGTCCACTTGAAAGCCTATAGGGATGTGATAGCTGCGAGGAATTATGGGTGATGTTCAATCTATATAAAAAATAAAATCCCCTATTACTAATCACTAAAAGCATAGGTAGTTTATGCATATCATACCATTTAATATATTCAAGTACTCGATAAACGAATTCCGTGTCAATGCATGTTGTTTCTAGAGTTAAGTTAATTGCAACCTAAGCCCAGACTACGCACATTTTGATTAGCCGCCACGTTATACTCTGTATGTGTCATTTCGATAACATTCAGACTGATATAACTTGCTTAAGAGACTTGAATAAAGACATGTTTACTATCTAACTGTTCAAGAAAAACTGTCAGAAACTGTTTATTTTCACGGATATTTGTAAACTAGGGTTTTACAAGCTCCCCACTCGTTGGAATGATCATAGGTTGTAGATTCTGTGAATCTTTCAAACTTACGTTTAAACATTTTCATAGTAATTTTGTGTTCAACCCTGCCACATGCGAGAACGTTCACAATTTTCATGGTTAACCCAAACATATGTGAGTATCTAACACAGGCTACCATCTACGTGATGATTGGTTGTCGCAAACATACGCCCGTTGCAACTTTATGATTGGTTGACGTTTATTATAAATTGCGAATAATTATCACTCATTTCTCATGGTATGAGTTTGACTTATACAACGTTGAAATTACCAACCTAGTGATGGGTCATCCATTTTCCAACGTGAGTTGTTAATATTTGTTTGCCCGGATTCATAAATAGAAAATTTTTGATTTGAATGTTTCCAATACTTAATCATTTGCTTTGCTCATCACATTCAGTGTATGCGTGAGTGTGTTCAGTATGTTAGAAACTAAGCGAAAATTAATTCGATTTTCCCCAGAATGTGTTAGCACTATAACACTCATAATATTCATTAGCCAGAGAGGTCAGCGAAATCATACAACTGCGTTTCAGTTAGCAGTTCACAGTAGCTTTAGAGAAGGATTTTTGTGTTTTAGACCTTACTGTGGCTGGACACGTGTTTCATACAATAAAGCATTCAAGAAGTTTAGGACAATTAAGTTAAACATTATGATCACAGAAAGTATTTTGCAACAAAATTACTCGATATGTTCAGGTTTCTATTGACAAAAACTATGTGATTCTGGTTATTTAAATTTGAGTACAGTATTCCTTTCGACTGTGGCTTTTGTATTCAGAAAAGTCTTCATATCCAGCCACTTAAAAAAGTAGATTGAAGCTTTTGTTCTTGTTTGAGCATCCCCCAAAATATGTAACTCTGTTCACGACTAAAAATTCAACCGCGGTCCAATTTTCCCCGAGAAAACAGTGAGCTGCCGAAAACAAACAAAAGGCGCCTGAAGTGCCACTCCGGAAATTTTAGCAAAGTTCTTGTTGTCTGATTGCTTCGTGGGGAAATACAGTAGATGTTTTGTACTTTCCGTCGGCAGCAACGCGGTGAAGAATCTGTCAGATTAATTCAATTGGTTTTCATCAAATCATCTCATCTGTTGGTTTCGAAGCAAGATATATTTTTATAAAAAGTTTATAAACATAAGAAGTGAGTTCCAAAAGTGGTATAAAAATACCCTATTGCTCACTAGAGTCCAACTGCAAACGTTCATTTTGGTTTAGTCCCCTCAGACTTCTGCTGCAACCTGTAGGCATGGTCTATGCACGAAACTCGGAGTTAGACGAAACTGTTGGCGAATCATCACATGTCACGTGGCTAACTAGGACATACCAAACAAGAATGGAGTTACTGTTGGCTGACGGAGAATTGCATTCATGCACCCGATCAGAAACGTGTCCGTCTAGGAAGGACAATTCAAGATTCTTCGGGTTTTGTGCTGATTAAGTGAGATTGTGTCACAGAAAGTGAAGAGTCTGTCTGAACAATTTTCTTGCACACATGCACGGACCACAAGATGTAATGGCATTATGTTGTATTTATAATAACAGCTGTACTTCGACGGTTCCGCAATGGTTCTAACATACCTTGTAGAAATCTTGGTCTGCTCTGTCCGAGTCTAACAGGCGGCAGTCGTGTTACAAACAGGATTGCTTGAACAATTCTGAATTAACAATCTTGCTGTTCTTTCAGTATAATGAATACGATAATAAAAAAGAACATAAACATAGGGGAAGTAAAGAATTTGGTCAAGTTACACTCGAGTTGTACAACTATCAACAAGCAGGTATCAGACAATGTAAAAACATATGCTGAACAATTGGTAATGTCAAGCGCATTCGAAAGTCATTGATAAATTTGCATTACTTAATCGAATCACCTTTTACCCTTCGACTGGTAACAAAAACACTTGCGTAAGCTTGTGGATCACATTAGAAAGAACATTTTATGGCATGTGCAGTTAGCCAACAAAAATTCAGATCACTCGAAGAAAACGGCACATTTACCACTGAGCCATCATTTGTTTGAAATGTATGTTCACTGATCGAAGACTAGGTAGGACTGATACAAAGTCACTCATCAGTAGGTTTTGAACTGTAGGTAGCATCTGTCTCCCAGGGTACAAGGGTTCGTTGCCCACCTTGCAGGTGGAGAAACTTATATAATGAACTGATTGTTTTCATTAAAGTGAAAATTGTAATGAAGACTGACTTCGAATTCTGCGTTGTTATGACATAGTTGCCATTTGTTTGCGTGTGATGGATTATTGGTTTGAGCACGCAGACATTAAGATCGACCACTTGAAAACACATTCTTGAAGAATTCACGCGTGCTTTTTCAATCATTTTTCTGGATCAGCTTTATAATGTTGAGCAGTTTTACAACAGTGTTTAAACTGCTATATGTTTCGAAATTAAATATGTTTTTTTTAAAAGTTAAACAGACGTATTGCGTTGATGTATCTTGTTTATGCATCCAGACCGATTATGAGAGGTGTGAATGTGTCACTTCGTCATTTATTTTAGACAATTCGAAATCTGGTTTATACTCACAACTGGTGATGGTTTTGCATTCAGATAGGTTTTTCAAAAGTCCGCTGTATGTCGCTTGTCAGAACCCATCTTTTGTGCGAATTCCTGTCGCATCGCGGATATAAACTCTGATCCCGATCCTTATGTGGAAACCATGATGGTCTATGCGCCAACGAATTCATGGTGTGCACGGTCGAATTATTACAGCGAAGTGTTCAGACAAGTTCAGTGTAGCGCTATATCATTCCACGCAACCAGATATCCTACACTTTTTACTCAATGTTCTGTACGTGCCTCAGTCAATGGACATACGCGTATCCGCCTTCGAGAATTAACAGATGCTACAATATAGAGTAGTTGCTGCGCTTGCCGAATAGACACTACCAACATAAATGTGTCACTCTGTTGAGAATGACCAAACAGAAGCAGAATGAGCAAGTTATCTTCTATGCAATTCAAACAGAGTCCACCAATTTTCTAGTGTTTCCACGGCGCCGTATGGAAAGGAATTCCGCAACAAAGTAACGGCGGCAGTTTTAGACTTCTTCAGACTGTTGCTGTTCTCCTAGGCATTCCTTCTTACCTACATGATCTAAAAACAGCCTTCTACACGAGGTTGTTGAAGTCGCAATGTTGAAATGCACCTGATCTACCACGAGAATGCACTAATCCGCAATGAAAACTACTAACTCGTCATGGACAATACCGTCAGCAGTATTCCCTGAACAGCTGAACAAGCCATGAACTTACAGTTCTGCTGAACAGCTTTATCATCGTTGTTTTGATTGTACGACTTGGAGTTAAAGTTGATTTTCTGCCTTCACATACTTCTGCAAATATTAAAATTCGTAATTTGAAAGTTGAGTGAGAGTGAAAAAACCTAGTGTTTCTATAACCGTTTTTACATTACACATAATCATTCAGCCACCTTCTCTCATCAGTAATTAACTGGCTGCCTGCACATTTCCATATGACCCATGGTGACAATAAAACTACGAAAGATACTGAAACTTTTATAAGTCAATTGGTGAATGATTTTCGCACGTCATACGCGGTGAATTTTCAATCATTCGAAAACGGTTACTATGCTATCACACTATATCTTGCAAAGCCAGCTGCTGAAACCCAGGCCCACTATAACTGATAATTCAAACCAGAGGTGTTATTGACTCGTATATGAACGAAGTTTATGGACAACACACAAGCGATGAACAAGGTTTCATGTCCTATGAAAAATGTCACCAAACAACTGACATCTAGTTACGAGTCTTTGGCAGTAAAAAGAACCACTTTTCACTTAGAAATTAAGGCAGATAAGCATAGGCTGTTGAGAACAAAGCTGCAGAATTGAAAGCATTCGTTGAGTATTCCTGCTGACTTTTTATAGTGACACAGCTGACACACTTCTACCGTGATTTTCGTACAAGAAATTGGTAGATTACACTCAGTATTTGAAACCATTTCATGAAATTTGACCATATAATACAACTGAGTCTTGATAATCGCATAAACAGCATGAATTTTTACACAGTACGCGGGTTTCAACATAAGTATTAAGACTGAGACCAAAATTTTGTAATGAAAATTAGATCAATCATTAATCGTGTGTTGGGTGTTTCTGTAAGCAAAACTCAGATAAGTTCTTCAAATGTTTAAAAGCCAAATGACGATTTATTCCAACATTCAACTTCTTTACTGTGGTCGTTCAAAACATGGTTCAGAACGGCAAAACTCTAAGGATAAAATAATAACGTCACATCATAATTACTTTCCAGTAATAGTCCAAAGATGATTAATAACATCTTCGGAACAAAGTGGGGTTAACAAGATAGGATGAATATGGACAGACAGGACAGCTTCTACCCGATACAGAATGGATAAGCTAAGAAATAATGGACACTTCAGAATCCACCAATACACCCCATCAGCTAAACGTCCACAAAGTTTAAAGAGATAAATATGAATGCGAAGTACTTTTGGTAAAAGTTTACTACAATACCCGGATATTTTGACACACTAAGGCGACACTATGATTAGCCTGTTGTAGCAGGATGAAAACAAAACGCCGCCGGTTAGCATTCTCAGCAAACCGGAATTGCCTGTTCAATTATCAGTGATTTTTATTCTATGGATTTCAGTTAGAAAGCTTGGAACATTAATGAAGTAGGCCTTGACGCTGTGAGACCCCTTATGTTATCAACGCTACCTTTAGTACTGTTCTTTTCAGCCTGGTTCATTGTGATCAACTAGACGGTGACCTGACATACATGAAAATTATCTAAACCAGTGAAACTTTGAAGACAAACATATCACGCTTAAGAGGTGACGATATTCGCTTACTGTGAAAACACATTGACGAATTATTTTCACTGGTAGTGCGACGTTTTCCCAAATGATGCAGGAACAATAGGGATAAGAAATATAGACATTTTGTGGTTTGACAACTGGAGGGTTGACCAACTTTCGAAGTTGCAGTGATTGTGAGGTTTGCACAACACATTTAGTTCTTTTCTTGCCGTTAACAATAAACATACTTTATTGTGTGTAATTCCAAATTCAGCTGAAAGCATAGAAAGCTATCAAATATTTCACAGATGATAATACAACTGCAAATGTAGGTGAATTTTTAAACCATACCCAGCTGGTTAGAACCGAGAACTGACGATTACACAGCCTCTGATTACAATCATTATTCAACAATGTCTTGGCTAAATATGACGTTCAAACTCTGCGTCCGATGTGCCGATAATTTTGAGGCACGATTTTTCACAAACTGTTTCGACGATTCTCATAAAAAGTCAAATACGTGGGCAACGAAAAATCTAACTAACTAAGCATGCGGCTACGGGTATGAGTTTGAAAGCGTCTTGTTCAGTAGAAAGTCAACAAAATAAACATGAAGTCATCTTTTGTTGACCTTTCGACACCAACGGTCTTCAAAACATGCACTTACAACTTCTAATTAGAGGGGAATCGCAAACGAGTGAACCGAATATTTGGTTTTCTATTTCTGAGAAAGTTTTCGGTGAACATAAAACATACGTTCACCGTGACGCAGCGCAAACAGCCAGAATACGGGAACAAAGAAAAACATGTCGTTGTGACAAACTAACTGTTGTAAGAAAGTTGAAACTACCAGAATTTGTTTCCATAAATCCAAATTGTTCTGAAATCACAAGGAGAAATCAGTACCCCAATGACTGTAGAAAATTGGACGGTTTTGAAACGGCTCAGTGATTTTTACCTTTCTGTTTGGCTGCTCCTCATCGCCACTGATATAGACATAACAGTTAACCATGCCATTTTTGGTCTCTTAGAGTCGAGACATAGTTGCTTTAAAACTTTCGTCCTCTGTAGTCATTGGCATCGTTTGAAGTAAGTTGAAAAACGAAACGAAACTTGAAACTTGTGCGTACATCGGGTTTCAAAAATATGCAGTCACTCAATCTTTCAGTGATACTTAATTGTGTTGCCGACACGTAGTTGTGAGGAGTTGATAATTTTCAAGAGACCCACTTACGATAATTCTAGATGTCGATCGGATATGAACCAGAGGCAGAAACGAGATACCCAGAAACAGCTTGCTGGACCAGCTGAGCTACGAGGCTAAATTGGAAGATCGGAAACTTCAAGTTGGAACGCAATCCAACCGATTGTTTTATCTGAAACTCATCAGATAACCATGTAGTTTGACCTCCCAATTAGGATTGCTCAACCCGTTCACGCAGGACTCCACAACACCACCGATGAGCGATTATATATCTGCTAGATAATACCAACTTGTCAGTGTTCAATTTTCTCGATAAGCCTTTCGGTAAGCCTAAGTTGCTGTGGTATAGTTCAACTGAAACACTGAATTAACTTTAGCCAGTGATATAGATGACTGCGGTCTTAAGATTAGAAGTACGCCTTCGCTGAGTCAACAATGCAGTTACCAATTTCTTATTCCGATCGACTTAGAGTGAATCTATCATGTTTTAAATTTCTTTGCAGATAGTGGTTCAGTTTGCATGTGTTCTGTCAACAACATACCAGTAGACGGTTAGCTGAGCGATGTGGAAAAGGAAAATGTTTTAACATAAAGATAGATGCTGTTGAGTATTTGGGTGTTCCAAAGAACACAAAGAATCTGACATACAATTTTAAACTACTTGAGAATTACAAAACAATCTGGTTGTAAGGAAACGAAGATGAAGCTTAGTTTTACTGAAGTAAGACAAACAGTGTATCCTGCCATTAGTCTCCATGACAACAAGAAACATTTCCATTTTCGGTTCAACATTTAGACTGAATGTCAATCAAATAGTCAAAAGACACAAGCTGAACAAGACTTCTCGGTGATGGTTAAGTCGAATTAAGTCAATCGACAGAGAAAAGTAATTAAATGCATTTCAGTGGATTCGCTGCAATTATAACAAAATTGTAAAACGACGCGTATGAATTAAAGTGATTGTAGTGTTTGTAGATGTAATGTATTTAACCTATATTAATAACGTATACAAATGCAAAATTCTCTTCGAGCTCATATGAAGCATTATGTAAAATAATCACCTTTTATAGAAATACAATTGCTTAGAGGTCAACTTCTGGCAAATCTATACGGTTGCTATTTTGGAATGCAGCTCATAATGAGATAGTTCAGTAAAATGCGATCAAATACTTCTACTTTGGTCACCTACCGTCTCTCACCACTGATAATTGTCTATAAGTTACCTTAATAATGATGAGTAGTAGGAGATTCTGATTTTTCATATAGATTGAACATCACCCACAATTGATCGCAGCTGTCGCATTCCCATAAACTTTCCAGTCGGCCCATTTCTAAAAGAATCACTAGACTCGAGTTTCGCTCTCATTAGGGCAGCACGTCAGTAGTGCATATCATCGCCACTGCAACCGGGACTTGAACCAAGGACACGCTGTTCATGAGCAGGCAACCGTGTTTACCACTGCGCCTTTGGCCTCACATTAGGTATGACCGAATTATCGTATGTGAACACTCAACCACTTTCGCTTGTGAGTAATGATCAGGTTGCCCGATCGCCAGTCTCGAGGAGACACAGTTACTGTATTTGTCATTTGACTACCACATTTGATGGAAAATTCTACTGACATGCTCCTGAAACCTCAATTATTTTATCTGACCTCCTTGTGCTTATTTAGTTCTAAGTTCAAATGTTGGCCAATCATACTTTAAAGCACATGCATTTTAACTGATGTTGAATTCATTGTGTAAGGTTTGTTGACGTGAGTTACATGAACCGTCCCTTTGCTGTTCCGAGCTGCAGAATTAACCAGACTTACGCACATACATTTTTGCCCGGTCCGAAGTGATTCATTTAACCAACCAAAAAATTCCTAATGTGGACCGACTTACTTTCTTCGGTACAACCCTAATGTCCACTAAAAGACATTAGTTGGTTCCTGTATTTGCTGCTGATGCAATAGAATATTTTGTGGTCCATTCACAATTTCATTCTCTTGGCTAACAATGAAAACTTCATGCAGAAATAGTATAACTGTAATAGAAAGCTTAAAATAGACACGCTGTTGTTTGAAATTCTACAGAACATAATAGCCTGTTCATTTCTGCCAACAAATAAAAAACGATGATATCTTCTTTTGTGTTTTACCTATTCCGAGGATACAGTTGATGCAAAGAACCTTGTAACACTTCTTCAAGTTAATCTGTCCTCAGTGGATGACCTGACCATAGCTGTTTTTTTAGTTCAGTGAGAAATGGTGCACATGTCTAGAATGACCTGAAGGACAGGTGTCGGTTCGTTGTTTTCCAATATCTGTTCCCATTTTCTAGTCGACGGACAGATAATATGATCGTCTCATCATATGGCTTTACGCCTTCAATGTGTGCACTGTTTTAACTGATGATAATGAAGAACAGAGTAGGAAGAGTGGAAAGACAACTCAATTCAATCATCTGGCTGTTAATTAGCAATAATTCGCAGAACATTATGGACGATTGCTTTGTTACTAGGATCATTAGTAGTTTTCTTATGGTTGACACTCAGGGGAGGATGAAATTTCTTAATTTCAAAAAGCTGACCTCTTTTCCACCTCCTAGTTTTCATCCGTAACTCTTACTGTTAGTTCGAGGTCATACGCTGACGATGTGATTAAAAAACAGCCTTCAAACATAAACATACTGAGTTGACAAGATAATGAGCAGTTAAATGTGTGTCACAGTATGACTAATGCAAACTTGACAACTGTCTTTCATAAAAACCACATTGTAACTTAGGGTACGCTGTGCACAGAACAGAAGATCTCACCCGTTTGAATCTCCAACCAAGCAAGAAAGATTGAAAAATTGTATGCTACAATAACTGCCAACTGCCTTTAACATTCCGAATACTATATCCTCAGTTGTTTCAATGGAAGCAGGTGTTGAGCTTTCGTATAATGAACATAAGAGCTTACTTTGTACCTAAGCGCCCGAAGTAAATATCATTTTCTTGAATCCGGTACCTTTGAAATTAATCTTAAGTACTTGGCTGGGAAGTTATCAGCTGTAAGTGTTCGTGAATGCGTTGTTATTATACCAGATAAATAAGTTGAAATAAGCGCCCGATAGCCATATAGATAGATTAAGATCCAAGGAAACACTGGTCCTCTAAACGAAAACTGAAATCATGAGGCACAACTATGTGTTCAATACTTTGTTCAGGTCAGTGTAAAAGAAATTCGAAACTCGAGAGACGTACTCAGTGAACTAAAAGCGCAAGCTGGACAAAGACAATTAAATTGCACACGGATGGATAAAAGTGACACAGTTAGGAAACACTTGTACAAAATACCCACCAGGTCAAATTTCCAATCAAGCATAACTGAAAAATATAAAATAAGGTAATTTTTACATATATTGAACATCACCCACAATTGATCGGAGCTGTCGCATTCCCATAGACTTTCCAGTCGGCCCATTTCGAAAAGAAGCACTAGGCTCGAGTTTCGCTCTCATTAGAAAGAAGTCTTAGTCGAGGGTTCATCGATTGGAGTTAACAAACAGTAACTGTGTCTCCTCGAGACTGGCGATCGGGCAACCTGATCATTACTCACAAGCGAAAGTGGTTGAGTGTTCACATACGATAATTCGGTCATACCTAATGTGAGGCCAAAGGCGCAGTGGTAAACACGGTTGCCTGCTCATGAACAGCGTGTCCTTGGTTCAAGTCCCGGTTGCAGTGGCGATGATATGCACTACTGACGTGCTGCCCTAATGAGAGCGAAACTCGAGTCTAGTGATTCTTTTAGAAATGGGCCGACTGGAAAGTTTATGGGAATGCGACAGCTGCGATCAGTTGTGGGTGATTTTCAATGTATATGGAAATATATAAGAAGGCTAAATAATAAATAACAATACCTCAACGAGATTGTTGATGAAAGAGTTGGTGGCCGGATATTTGTTATATGTTAACCTTGTATTCATTCATGTTGCAGGTTCATGCTTTGATTACATGATAAATTCTCCATTCCTTTGACAACCTTACTGAAGACTATGATGGGGATGTTGTTCTGAGATACATCTAGGGTTTATACTAAATTACTGAAACCAAACAGGTATGTGTTCTCAAATAAGCTGTTGGTCGAGCTGTTCCCATATGTTTTCAGTGTAGCTAAGACTCGAAGAACAGTCTGACAAGGAAAAGTGTTGAACCTCTACGTAAATTTCGAACCTTCTCTTGTCAAAACTTCGTGCGTCATCGTTTTGAATTAGCTCATCACATAGCCATAGGAACGAACAATATTTCAAAGTATCATAACAACTTCACCCATTGCGTTTCTGTCTAATATGACCACTTGACATACCCGCTTATCCAGATTACTTCAAACACATGTGTAGGACGTCTTGGCATAAAATATTGATACATTTGCGCAACACATTGAATTGTTCTACAGTTTTTCCATCTGTGTGGATAAGTCCAATGACCAAACGTCGTTAACAGGCCAGACCCGATTCATCTTGATTAAGGTTGACTATCAGCTACTAAACTGTAACCGATACTCTTGAATGAGTTCTCCACTGGAGTAACCTCAATCAAATCACGTGTGTTGCGAAATGCGATTACTCGCTCGCTCATACCGTGAACAGGTTTTTGACCAGGGAACAGGATTACTGTCATGTGACCAGTGCATCATCGGGCTATTACGCGTGGGAACTACATAGGTGACTTGCAGGTAGTAAATTTATCCGCCAAACTTTCCATTCACTTTTATGATTTACCCAATTGTTGATTAAAAAAACTGCAGTTTATTTTGTAACATTTTGAGTTTATTTTCATCCATGGTTACATGATCTTTTTTCGATCTATTTATTTCAACCTCTAACAGATTCATTTTCGAATTGGACTTTTCATCGTCCTTTTATCCACTGTAATCGCTCAGGTCAGTTTTCCTGTTCCTTCATTATGCAGCTCATCTACCAACAATTGTCTCAAACTTAAACTTTGATTCATTGCACTCTATTCTCAAAAGAGTCTAGGAGTATTTCAGAATCTTGACTTAACACACCTACAGATAGCCAGAAATTAACATTGGAAAATTTCGAGTTTTGTAGTTCACTAAGATTTTGCTATGGTGTCCGTCCCACAAGTGAAAGTTCACACATGACTGACCAAAAACTTAAACAACCTTGTACAGACCAGGCTTCATTTACCTTGTTGATTCTCTCATGAAATAGCTTTGAAATACCACCTCTCCTGTAACCGACGATGAAAGATGATTCAGGTTAGACGTGGCTAAACACAGCTTGTAACGTAATCCTAGTTCAGACAAGAGAATCTGTCGACATCTTGCTCAGTCTTACATGATTTTTTTGATAGATATTGTTTAATGAACCAATATGTGATAATATCTGGTTTGCACAAAACGTGATCACTATTATGAACTACTGCAGAGACAAACAGATCCAACCAGAATTAAGGAAGCTTAAATGTCCACAGCTGACACAAACTACATACACTTTTCAACACATATTTCCGAAGAAATCAAATTCTTCAAACAAGTGATGGTTATAGCCCCACAATTATGAATAACTTTGCTGTAACTCGATATACGGCCGACGAGCGCCTAAACGGAGCTGAATAACGATAAATGAAACGGCGGATAACAGCACGACGAATAACAGTAATGAACAACGAGTTCGGAATATACGCGGTCAGTTATTCTCTTCCCATCCAACCCAGCCACCCGAGGCTGAAGCATAAACACGGGGAAAAGACTGATCTTCAAACAGAGCTTCTATCTGTTGATTAGCCCGAAGACGAAATGGTCACAAACCCGTTCATATTTGTACGGTTTGCGACCAGCAACAAGCTAGGTCAAAGTGAGTGGACCAGACAAAAGTTTAGACAGTACAGTCTAGGCGCGTAGTCGAGATGAGTACAACAGTTGTCCTGAGGGCTATGGTCGGTCGTCAAGACGGCAGCAGTGCATGACCATGAGAAGAGTGAAAGCCATTCACAAGTAAACTTTGTTAGTCAGAATATTTTGGGGGAACTGGCAACTTCCTTGACAGAACTCAAAACACATCATATAAGTAGAAAGCCAATTTACCTTCAAATTGATTTACTAGATCAGGTTTTAACACTAATATTACTCTGGTTTAATCTGTCACCAGGACACAACCTGCTGAGTGTTAATCTGTCCCGAACGTCTTGTAAGTATAACACATCACTTTATTCGTACATTAAGAACATTTAATTTTCCT
The DNA here is from genome assembly GCA_013368495.1 of Paragonimus heterotremus. Classification (NCBI taxonomy): domain Eukaryota; kingdom Metazoa; phylum Platyhelminthes; class Trematoda; order Plagiorchiida; family Troglotrematidae; genus Paragonimus; species Paragonimus heterotremus. The sequence goes on along the minus strand of LUCH01000884.1, from coordinate 114,885 downwards.
GCAAAGACATAGTCAACTGTACACTAAGTTGTTTTTCATGAAGGTATGTGGTACAATTAAGTGTGATTCTGTGTTCGATTGTGTTTCGAGCATGCTCATTCCATTGACCTAATAGTTAAGCTCACACTTATCACTTTTGTGAAACGTGCACTAATTTATTGATTATTGTTAGGGCTATTGCAGCCTGAATGATTGATCTATGATTTTGCATACTAATGTTTGAACTCTTGGCCATGTCTTAATGATGACCACTTATCGCCTGTGACTTCTTAAACGTTTACAATGAATTTCTACTTTTCTTACATTATAGACACGATACTGGGAGAGTATATTAAAGCACTTTGAAAAAGAAGTGTCCACAGACCGTTTTGGTGAGTTTATTTCTGTTAAAATTAGAATGTAAACGTCGTCTTACAGAAGGTAAATACCGTATCCGTTAAAATCAGTTTATCGTTTTATTTATCACACAGGCACCAATTTAACAAGCAAGAAACAATTGTATTGAGAGTGAAAACGTCCACTAGAGCCAGTTACTGTTTAAGGAGAAATTTTATAGTTGGCAACTCACTTGTGATACGTATTCCATATTCACCGGACACGTGTACCTGATAAACGGTTAAAATTATGGAACCGTTAGTACGTTACCCACTATTTTGAAGCTGAACCTAAAAGAACTATCTACTACTTTTAAGCACTTAAAAATATTGTTGGAGGAGCTTAACGAAGTCGGAGGTTTTACCTTGGTTCTAATCACTGAGCTGTCTAATGAGGTTAACAATTAATGTCTGTTTCCTGTAGATAGAAGATCGGACAGACTGACTACTACTCAATAGCGAAAGTTACTGACTGTTAACTTATGAGATTCCAAATCCCCGTCTTGGCAAGCATATGCACTGCTGGGTAGCACTGACAAAACCAAAACTTCTGTCTAGTCTCTGAGTTTTTAAAAGAGGCTGATTGAATCGCCCATAGGAATACAAAAACTGCAATGAAATGTGAACGACGTCTGAAGTGTGTTATTTTAAACTCAGCAGATGCACAAATTTGCAGCTAACGACTCAGTTATAACCCTGTTAGTGGTCTTGATAACTGCATTGGTCTGCAAACTTTAGTGGTTCGCAGACAAATGGTAATGATGGTTCATAATTTATTTATTCACTACAGATACAAGCATCTGCTCTCCCTACAGTGGAGCGTATGGTCTTGGTTCAGATGTCAACAGACCGGGAAATTGTCGTTTGTTTTCTGCTAATTGTAAAACCACAGATTACATTTCCGCCTTTTGAAGCTCTCTGGGGCACAAAATGAAACTCAGTAGGCTTATTTGGACATTGAGTGGTTACTAGATGCGTTTGATACACAGTATGGTAAGTCTAAATGCAGGTGGTGGGAGGGTGCAGATGGAACTATGTTTGTACTTCCCGACAAAAAATGTTCACATAAACCTGTACTGTGAATACACTGGAAGTCAGAGGAAAAGCTCACATATTGCAAATGCTGAATCTTAACATGAAGACCACCACAAGCACCCCACTGTAGCACACAAGCAAACACAAGGTTATCGACCAAGAGTTCAGAAGTTCATAGATATTTCGAAAATTTTATCAAAACATCAGCCCGGGAAAAGACAGAATTAATTTAGACACAAAACAGATACTTTATTCATGTGTAACTTACTGCCTTGGTGAACGTAGCCCTCTGGGATAGATCGTTTGCACTTCATATACAGCAATCACTGTGTCAGAAACTAGACAGATGAGATAAATGGTTCAGCGGAAATGTTTTTGACCTTGCAATGTAAAAATTGTCGCATTGCGCCTCAGTCTGCCAACCTCTGACTAACCAATTCGTACAAGGAAGAAACTATTCATCAGTTATTGGCTCAAAGGTTAACATTGTGGAATTTACACATAGTTGACATAATCATACTAGAATAATTGGCTCTTTTCTGTTGGGTGGGGTTCGGGAAAATTAGCAATACAATCAGCAGGTCAGTAGTCCCTAATTAATGTTCCAGGATTAATAGACAACTTTTAAGAGCATGAGCAATGTGAATTGATGCATAGGTGTGTTTATGAACTGGATTTCGATAATGCCTGATAAGATAGACTGACTAATATAACATCCAGTTACTGATAAGTAGTTTGTCAGATTTGATAATTTAGAAGAGATCCATTTGCGAAATATCTGGACTTCGACTGGATTCGAACCAGTGACAGAAACATCATGCCCAAACGCGGCAAGCGCTCTACTAGCTGAGCTACGAAGCCACACCGGAAGCTCAGAAATTTCACAGTTGGACCTAGTTACCCACCAAACCAACTGTGTCATATGGAACCCACCAAATGATCCAGCCGGTGGACTGCCCAAGTAAGATTTCTCAATTAGTTCACGCTGGAATCCACCAATGTTACCGATGAGCATTGACATTGAGTTACCGATAGGTTGGGTGAGTAACTACTTCCAAATGTGAAATTTCTGAGCTTCCGGTGTGGCTTCGTAGCTCAGCTGGTAGAGCGATTGCCGCCTTTGGGCATGGTGTTTCTGTCGCTGGTTCGAATCCAGCCGAAGTCCAGGTTTTTCGCAAACGGATCTCTTCTATTATAACATCGTCTGCACAGGTAATCAAAGATATGTTCGCTGAACAAGGGCGAATATCTTGCTACTTGTATTGAAGTGCAGTGAATGGGATACACGCACATTACGCTCATCAGATAATTCTCAGGCAAGAACCGACCATTCGATCGCCAATAACTTTGTCAAATCCAACCAACTATTTCAGTGACAAAATCTTGTTCACTGCGGTACACAGTACTCTGTATCTTCCATGAAGGAGATCTTGGGTGATGTTGGAAAACCCATCATGCAAAACAATGACAGAAAGTCAACTCACTGCAGCTATGACGGACATAACGAGCCAAAGTTTAGATAGGTGACTGTAGGTTTAGTTTATACCAACCGGAAAGCTGGATGTTTTTAGGGGAGCTAATCAACAGAAGACATTGACAAAGGTTTTCACCTCCGCCGACTGTATGAGAGTAAATAGTATGATTTTAACTTGATGATGCAGTTGTTACACATGAACTGTAAGGATAAGGAATAAAGGTCACAATTTAGCATTATGTCGAAAACAGGATGTGTTTTTTACTTCAGTTATGAAGCCAGAATTCACCTTGTTTGGCTGTCGGAATTCTTCACAACCACAATTAAGCTTGGTACTTACAGCAGCATTTTGGGTTTCTCAGTTATAGTGAAATCATCGTAGGGGTCCATTCAAAAAGCAATGATAGCTTTGAAAGTCAACCAAGCCATTTCTGTCTCTAAGTAGTTATGCCCGAATAAGGAACACTTTCCTTACACTCCATGATTTTATGTTTGATAGATAATGACTACCTGTAGTATGGGAAAATAAGTTAACTAAAAAATCTGTTTGGATCAACGAATGGTTCTGTTATTTGTTGCGGAATTAATGACCTCAATTTAATGCAGCACAAATTTAGAAGTCATCTATTCAAATGTGTCCGCTTAATCTGAATATTCATTGTCTGAGTGATTATCTCGAACCGCAGGTACGTTTTTGAAAATCACTTCACACAACTAGCACCACAATGATTACTGTCTCTTACGAGATTGATAGAATTACAGGATTTATAACAGTGTTGAAGCAGTTGAGCATTGCTCAGTGTCTTAATTATATCATCCTGATTACTTTTTTTCATATGTTTGTTTGCCATCATAGCTAGATTGCGACCGTCGAGTAATTTATTCTGTCACTGATTACTACTCAGCGGGGTTAAAAAACTAGGTGCTCATAACTTTCACCCTTCAATCAGTAGGACAAACGCGGATTAATAAGGCTATCACGAAATACTAACCTATGCCGACGAGGTGCCTGTGGACGTTTGTGTGAAAATGTTTTGTTAGTGAATCACTGACATAGATAAAGAAGTTATGTTATATTGAATTCAGTGAATGTAATTCGAGCAAACTTTACCCTGCTAAAAAAATGTGAAATTTACGGGGAGCGAATTGCAAGTTTTACTTTTAATAGGAATACACAAGGTGGAAAGCCGTGATTCTGTAAGATTCTGACAGCCTAATCCTGAGAGGTTACTCTCTTGCTGTAGATGACAAGAAAGGAGGACTCTATATAGTGCTATCGAAACAAGTGAAGCGCGATTATATCATATTTTGATGCGAAGTGGTCTTTTTAAAAATTTGAAGTGAACGCTTTAGTTGAAAGACAAAAGATGTTCTCGAATGAATTGTCTTTAGGCAAAAAGAAGCTTTTCCATTACTATTGGGTAGTTTTTGTCACTTAACCTGTGGAGGCTTATGTCTCATTGGGATTTTGGCGAGAATGTACGAATTATACTCACGGGGAGAAATTCCTTCTGGATAGCCCTGATGCATGCAGTCTACGTTGACTTGATCCTTATAAGGATGTGGTGCATTTTGACAAACAACGAGTGGCAGGCAAGTATTGATAATTCAGTGAATGAATGGAGTGATACGGATGGCATGCAACTTGCCAAACCTGGACAAGTTTAATCATTGTTCGCCTTGACACAGTCACACGGTACACCTTCTGTCAGCGAAATAATATCCTCGTATATGTCTCACGCCACGAAGATATGGTTTGTCCCTCACAGTGCATATGTTATACCAACCAATCGGCAGTCTACGTAAACACCAACTGATAATTTTTGAAGCATACTTGATAAACAATTGTGTACTGAAGTTGGAATCACCCGATCCATATCACATCTAGGGATTTTTTATGGTTAGAACGGGAATGTGAGAGTTTACATGTTCCTTTGTTAATGTGATTTCCATCACAATACTTCTGAGGAAGGCCACCCGAGGTGGTTAAAACGTACAGTATTACAACTTGCTCGTAACGTTGTTATTCTCAATCCATTTACCAATGACATGTTAAACACGACGCCAAAACTGTTTGATTTCAGTCGTACCAAATTTGTTGCGGATATCTTAAAATTAGATTACCATAGTTTGCTCATGGGAATCATCGTGATTCGGAAATGGAATTTTAGAAGTACATGCATCTATTGCTTATCAATCAGGCCGCACTTCAGAGTGAGATGCGTATCTTTGTCACGTTAGTATCCAAAGAACTCACACGGTGCGCGTCAGTGTAGAAAGTTTGACAGATGAAATTTCGTTTAAAGACATCCTTGAACATTATTGACGTTAAGAATAAAGGATCAGCTATTTAGGACAAATTTCGTGATGAAAATATATCGGCGTACTAATTGTGGACGTGTTAACATGACAATACTGGACAGGAATACTGTTTCCATTGTCAACGCAGACCCCCTGTCTCTCCTTTCATTGAATGTAGGCCAGATATTCCAGGCGTTTAAATAAAAGGTTTATTGTGTGTGTGTGCAATGGGTCAAACAGAGAGATTCTGTATATTCTACATGCGAAACGACCGGGGGCGCTGAACACTATTCACACGAATTTGTAAGTGGCCGGTTAGATACGATTATTCGGTCATGTCTGTTTTGAGGTTAGTGGCGTTGTGGACAACATGCCACCCTCATAAGCAGGACAACCAGAGTGTAAACTATAGTCAAGAGGTGCTCCATTATGAACCAAACTGGAACCTGGTGCTTCCTTTCTAAGCAGATTAGCTGAAATGCTTGTAAATGCTAAGGTTGCAATCAAGGTTGGACGGTGTTCGTTTTGAAACCATCAGAAATATGCAGGTATCAACTATTGCTATGTTGGAGGAATAATTACTGTATATGTATTCAGGGGATTGACCCTTCTAATTAATGACAGCCGAGGTATTAAAACACTGGGTGTTACAGCTTATTAAAAATGTTAAGTTTTTCCCCATTAACTGTTAGTTATCTCCGCACTCGAGCGATATGTAATGACCTTCACTAGTTAAATGTGAGAAGTGATTTATCCACCTGGCGCCATATTTAAATTATATCTGTCACTTTCATTTGTTCTGTATATTTTCTTTTCTTGTTGCACAACTACCATAACTGTACTCACAGTTTGTTGTAAAAATTCATGGTAGAAAATGGAAACGAAAATTTAATAGCATAACATGTTATGAGTGTAGCAGCATAATTTTTATAATGATAGCACTAAATTGGAAAAGCAACAATGAACAAAACTGACAAAAAATAACTAACTCGAGCATATCACTGATCGGGATAGGGGAGGAAGGGATACGTACATGCATGCTTGCGAGCAAGGATGGTGAAAATTGTTTTGCCAGCAAAACCTTGCTGCCTACATAGGATAATGTTTAAATGTACACCTGACTATGACCGTTTCGTTGTTCAACAACGGCATCTTTGTAACTACTGAAAGCGCAGAAACTAAAAAACAAACAAAAGAAACAAAGATTGTTCGTTATTTCGAAAAGACCTCGGAATTTTCTTTTGAAGGGAAGAATGTGTAGTTCTTTTGTTTGTAAGCATTTTGCATTTTCTCCAGTGTTCTGGTTTGAAGCATTCATTACTTTTACAAGCCTAACCTAACGACGTGTAATTATGTATTACCAATCAAACATTTCTTTCCCCTATGGTAACATTTTCTAGGTTTCAGGAGGGATGTTCATGTGTGCACTGTTGTTTTCACTTGTGAACAATGTTCGTGCGTTGAAACAATGAATCCAAATTTTGTGATGGGCAAGTTTGAATTCATTATGAATCGCGGCGAGCTATCTTTTTCAGCCTCCATCTCCAACTCTTGTATATGTATCGAAGCTTTCAATTTGTTGTATATAGTTAATCGTCACTCACTGATTAGTGAAAGTTAATCAGTCAACCAGTGAAAAGCCGTGACACATTACTTAAGTGCTGTCAAACTTGTAGCAAGCTGAAGTTGGAAAAGCATTGATTCGAGTCAGTTGGAGATTTGATAAATGCCAAAGCTGACAAGGAACTCAACAGGGTGACCTGGTCCGGAGCTTGAAATAGAGGTTGAACCATCGTACAGTGTGGCCTGGGTGTTTTAAGAGTGACCTCTGAAAATGTATGGATTTAATGAATTATATCTTTTAACACAACTTCGGCCTCAAGGTGAGGATCCTTACCGTTTTCAGCTTATGGCTACTCGTAGTTCTGGGGCCCAATGCGCTACTCGAGAACACCCTAAGAATAATCGCAGGGGCTGATTCACTGTTTACCTTATGATCCGACTCTTTATCATATGAGGCATAATTAAACCACTAACTGAACTGAAAGTGCCCCATAGAATTTCGGCATTGTTCAAAGAGACGTTTAGACGACCTACTGGTTGTACGCCCGATAAACCTAGCAATAAAAATTCAAGTGAGCTGAAGTGAAACAAACAGTTCAAACAGTCTAACAAGTTCATTCCTGATTCGTTCAACAATAACACGCTGACTTATTATGCAATTTGTGAATAGCCGGGGATATGGTCAGTTTCCTGTCTGCTCACAAGCGACAGTGTCTGAGCGTTTAGCTATTGTAATTCTGGCGTGTCCAATGTGGGGCCAATGGCCCAATGGTCAACACGGATGATTCATGAAATTTTGAGTGGAGTTCTAGTTAAGACTTTGGCAAGGATATGCAACAATGATGAGCTCTAATGAGATAGAAATTCAAGTCTACTGGTTTTTTCGAAAGAGGTCGACGAGAAGGTTAATGGGAATGCGATAGGTGTAATCGATTGTGTTGTTCAAGTTGGGCTACTCTAAGTGAGTAGGAGGACGACTGTGCATTTTGCGAGTGTTCCTTCAATATTTTGACATTTATTTCATTAAAATGATCATGCAGTGATGTCTGCTGATGAGTTTGCCAACCGAAAAACTTTGAAGAGACCAGTAACTCGTTCTCTTGAAAAACTTAACACATTCACTGACATTACTTTGTTCAGTTAACAATCTGGCATTCTGCTCGTTAATTTCAGTAAAATGTTCTAGAGTTACGCACGATGGTGTTCGGGCGTGATCGCAGTAACAGCGAAATGTTTGACTCAAATGGGAATTGGGCTGGGCGACACTTCAGGTATCCCTGTAAATTGGTAGGGCTTACCTCTAAAGCAACTATCTCTGAAACATGAACTGTTAACTGGTATTCTGTTATTGTGATTAAACATGCACTGAAAGTTCACAGGTCCACTCAAAGGACTGGTACTAAATTATATACCTCAAACATTATTTTCATTTGTTTACACGATAATACCTGTGTGTTTGTAATTCTGCGCTCATTGTATAAAATCCTTACAGCGATTGCATCTCGCAGATGTTGAGCGATCATTATTCCTGATAGAGTATGTATCGATCGTTGTGGGAAAGCCTGCTGTTGCTTAATGCTTGTATCACACAATTGCTCATCAATGACGAAATATATTCCAAACGAGTGTTCACCGCTCCGCCATGATGACGCAGTTTTGATGAAACTAGATTGGAATTCTGTGGCGAATTTGAATTTTACGTCAAAAAGTAGAATCAGGTTCAGGTGATGGATTCGAAAACCGCTTCATGGCTGATTTGGAATCTATTGCATATAAATTTTGTATATCCCCTCCATCATCACTGAACTTTCCACCTAACGACAGTCTTAGATCACCATCTTTAAAGTTCATTCACAAAACCTCATGTCACGCTGAGGCATTTCTGCAAGTTTATCTCCTAATGTTTGTAAACAACTGTTGGCGGATTTCATAGATGTGTAGGATCAAAAATATCCAGCTTACTGTTGAGCTTAAAACAGAAAACAAAAAAAGCGAGAAAAACCCAACAGATGATAGACGGATCTTAACCCTTGCCAATCTCATCGGGATGTGCAAGAATTGGTAGAAAAACATAATACTTTTTGGAGGCGATCAAAATTCTGTGAAAAATTTTAACGAGCCAAACCGAATGCAATTACTTGAAGGGCAAAAACTTTCTTCTTTCAAACATGTTAACGTAACCGATGAATTTCAAGGATGATGAGATGGTTGACAGAACTTGATATATTCGATTGAATGAATCACTCATTTGTTCACGCTGACTATTGATGCTCATCCTCCAGCCGACTTCCCACTACCGGTTTCATCCTTGCTTGAACTCACCAAGTAAAGATAATGTGAATAGAGAATAAAACCCGCAATCCTTCGCGCTAAGAGCCAGATCTCTTATCTGCTAGGCTACCAGTCTTATGAGCAAAACGGGCAATCCGAGAGAAACTCTGTCTATCCGCATAAACGGGATGAAAAACAAGTTGCAATTCAGTTAAGTATCAGGATACTTGATAGAGAAAGCGTCATAAGTTCGCATGGCCATTTCGTAATGATGAGGGCGATTAAGTACCCACCTACCTACCAAAGAATCCTCAGATGAAGATTGCATTAAAAGAGAACATTAAGATTGACGGTTTGACTTTATTCATGTTGTCTCTAGGTGACTAGCAGTTAGTTAACTATCAAGATCAACGAAAAAGTTAACACAGTACGCTAGTGTGCAAATAATGCTTACCAGCAATAAATTTTGCTTGTGAGTGAGCATTGCAGAGACTTGCTTTTTATAGTATAAGAATAGGGGATGAGGTGTTGTAATTGTATGTCTCGGTAAGATATGTAATGTACATGTTTCAAAACCTGAGATTATTTAACTCATTTCACTGACTTTTCTCGGTTATTCTCTCCAATATATTTCACATTGGAATCGGAGGAATGCACCTCATTCTAACCAGCTCAGGTCAGCTATTCGTCCGAACAGAAAAGCCAGCTGTTCTATTACTAGGTCTCTATTGCATATAAAACAGTTAACACTTCATTGGCAACAAGTGTTGCAAGTTTATCCCGTAAATAAGCACTGGCAAACGCTAGTCCAAAATATGTACTACCACAGAATGACCTGATAAACGTTGAGCGAATTTGTTTTGGGTGATTTACAATACTGTTGGCTCAAGAAAACGACACTTACCCAGTGCAGAAGAAAAGGTTGCTTGTTTGGGAAGTACCCGTCAGTTAGTTGCAGACAAAATATGATAGTTACAAAGGAAAATAGTTCCAATATAATATGTCAAGCTATTAGGTAACTACATTTTGACGAAATAATCCATAAGTTTTGACGTTCATTCAAAACGAAATGTCCTGTGTACTCGTCTCTGACTGAATAGAACTAAACGCTCACCGGATATTACTGTGCAATCTTGAACCTAATCTGTGTGATTATGCATGGATATTATGATAATTCTGTTAACCCGATTATCTCAGTCATAGTCATGAGTTATGGTAAAAACAGAGGAGACGATTCTAGTTTAGTTACCCACAGTCGACCAGGAGTTGGTCACGTAACTTACTAGGGCAACGAGGCGTTTTTTCTGCCTTATCTTAAATAACATTGTATTTTTAGTATGATTCCAAAGTATATATCGTAAACACCCGTAGAAATTAAAGTCAAGTTAACCAGTGGGGAAAGTAAGTTTGACGTTCATGAGAAATAACCCACATACATTTTTGCAACTTCAGTGAAATAGTTGACAGGGGCGCCAGTCACATTCTAACCTATAATTGTGGGTCGTGAGATTCATGCGTCCGGCATGCTAACTAATAAAACCCAATTAGGACAGCACACCGCTTTACTGGAAGTTGCTGTGTTTAGGTCTTTACGAAATATTTGATACATTTTTTAGCATACATTGTAGGAGAATAAAGGTTGGCACTTTCTATCCGGAAGATCATACGGCATTTTTTATACTATGTACTTTATCTGAACGGCGTAATATTTTAAATAAGTCAGTTGCAACCGAACTTATCTTTTGCAGTGCATCATACTGAAATCCACCAACAATGTAACCATTGTGAAAAACCAACCTCAAAAAAAGCAACGTTAGTCATGTGAAGAGATAAATGTGTTCTACAACCGCGTTCAATCCTAAGACATACACTGTAAAACATGTCAGACTGGTGTAATTCTAGAGGTTTTGATTTTTGTCCCAGAAGACAGTTAATGTGTTAGTTTTAATTTGAGCTGTAACTGCGACACACCCAAAGAAATGCACTGGGACTGAAGTGACTGTTAGAAACTGACTCAAACAGAAGACCGCAGTCACAGTACCATAAATCTAGTTGTGTAAAGATGTCAATAGTGAATGAATCGGAGTACAGATTAATTAACAGGGATATGGCTGCAAAGATTTTAATACTCGCCCGGAAAAACCAACCAAACCAGTGAGTAGTACGGAAGTTTAGATTAAATTCCAGGAGATTTAGATTATTTCAAATTGAACTATATCCACATTCGATGAGAGACCTCGCATTCAGATACGCCTTTATGCCAGTTAATCAAAAATACCTCCGATCTACCGAATACTTTGCCCCAGTCACCTCCGTCGAGTGAATATATTGTGGAGACCGACATTAAACGCCAAATGACAGACGGAAAAAATAATCTGCTTCAAGGTGAACTTACTATCAGCTTGATGTAAACGAGAATGACGAATGTGATTTCTAGAAAACTTACCATTCAGTCGTAAGAATTTGTTTCCCACAACACAACTGGAAGATGGACTATGCAAAGCCTTACTTATGTGTTTAACTTTTAACAGACACTAATGTTTTTCGGTGGCCTTCACATATTTTGACCAATTTCAGGTGTCATAAGGTTCTGGGTTGCACTGATGCATTCATCTAAAGACATCTACTGTTGTAGTTATGTCCACAGTCTATTGAAGGTTTAGGAAGATTCTGGCGGTTGCAAATCGTCAAATGCCCCACCTTACACAACTCCCGGTAAGTTTTCTGTTCAGATATTTCCTAGTTTATTTAGTTGTAGATCCAACGTCACAAAACGGTAGTAACATTCACGGATGACGGGAGGGCTCTTCTAAATATCTTTTTAGAGCTACACATTACTCTGACTTCCCACGAGTTCACGATCGACTGAAATTTGATCGACAGTGACTGACTGCTTTTATCGTGTGCAACATACTGGCTTTGCATGTGCAAGCATGATCGCAATGAACGCCTTGAGTGACAACCTCCCGACCTCTGAAGTACTAACGGTATACGGGCAGGATTTTTTTCTACAAAAATATGGAAATAAAGCATACCCAGTCGATCACAGCAAACGATCCATCCACCGAGCAACTGGCTGAGATAGTGGTTAAAGCCCTATCTTGTTATCCATATGACTATTCGTAAGGCCTTTCACTGACGGCTCAGAAAACTGTGCAAAGTGACTAGTCGTTAGTGAATATCAATCGCTACAGAGTTTAAAACTTAACCGCATCAATGACGAACGTAAGGTTTTTTTATACAAAGTTAACCTGAACACGTGAGCTTGATCTGTAGATGAAAGTAAAAGGTAACAAGTTAGTGCACGCTTTCACGTGATCACGCGAGAAAGTGATATGCTTCTGCTGTTGGTCGGGACAGACAGGTGTGCGCTTGACAACTAAACGTTTTTAACGTGATGTATCAGACAGAAAAAAAACAAAACTAAACATTGAATTGCAAACAGATGTTGTGTGTAACAGCTGTTGTCACCAATTCGAGGAAATCACTTATTTCAAGCACTATTTTTGTGGTTACACCATAAAACGAAGAGACCTCCAAAGAGAGAGAAAGTTTCCTGCAATTTTTCTGATGAGTCTACTGCTTTTTAAACAGCTTCTCCGTTGGTCTAATTCTTCAAACGTCAAAGAGTCTGCAGTGCTAAAATTGCAGTAAACTAAATTTATTTATGAGGTTAGTTTTGATATGCTAGAAGAGCGAATGTCATAAAGATAAGCTGTGAAACCTAAAGACAGCAAGGTCCCGGCTGGTTTATTGAAAATCGGACTAGTTTTGTGTAGCAAGCTTCATAGGCTTGACCAGAGGCGATGAACTTATTTTGCGATAGAATATGGCACAGAAGATTTTCTTCGTTTACCAATAGTCCTATAACCTGCTAATGTGGGTAAACAATTGATCTTTTCTCTTGCATCTTGAACACTTCTGAGCAGTGTTGTAGTGCAATAAACCGTGAATCCAGTCAAATTTCCAGGTTGGACTTGACATTTCTACAGTTTGCCAACTACATTCTTCTCATTAATATATGATGTAAGGCTGGAACGTGTACATCAGCCAAAAGAGGGAGGCAAACAGGAATATTTAAACTATCGGAGGTTCCATTTCATACTTTTTAAGTGTAGGCCACGCTGTCATAGCAACTGTATTCGTCTCAGTTTACGGTCGGGTTCATATATATGAAGTGTCATCCGGTGGGTTCAGCACAATTAGTCGTTGAAACTTGCTTCAGTTTGCCGGGCTCTTAGGATTGAGCCAATGGTTGGGCAACAAATATCTATTTCAGGACTACGACGGCCCTTCAACAAAATTCGCTACAGGCCTCAATATTTTGATGAGGTTTCAAACTCAGCCTCCAAACTCCATAACATGTGCACATCTGTAATCAAATGCCGCTCAACAAGTTTATGATTTCTGTGACTTCAACTTAAAGAGAGGTCTTAATTGAAGAACCATCGATTGGAGTTACCAGGATAGTTATTGTGTCTCTTCTCGAAGCGATCGGGCAACCTGATCATTACTCACAAGCAAAAGTAGTTGAACGTTCACAAATGAAAATTCAGTCATGCCTAATGTGAAGTCAATGGCGCATTGGCAAACACGGTTGCCTCATGAAAGCGTGGCCGGGGTTCTAGTCCTGACAGTGGCAAGGATATGCACTACTCACGAGCTTTAATAAAAAAAAACCTCGTGTCTAATGCTTCTTTTCCAAACGGGCCGACTGAGGAGCATATGGGGATGCGACAGCTGCGATCAATTTTGGGTGATGTTCAATCTATATGAAAATCAAAAATCCAATTCCACTCATCACATTAGTAACTGTTAAGAAGAATGCACTGAGGCAACTTGAAACGCAAACTCGTACACGAGATCACAGTGACCAACACCCTTACAGTAATTTAAAAACGCCAGATATAAAAATAACAGTCAGAACAAAAAATTCAAACACACAACAGACTTACAACCCTTTACTGGGTGGAATGTTAAAGACTACAAAGGCGTTGGGCAACATTTCACACATCAAATTTTATCAAACACAAAAGGAAGATGACAAGACAACTTGTATTTAGAAGTGAAAAACGACTAAATGCTTAGCGCATTCGCAAAGTTGTTAACGCGTACTTTCCGCGAAAACAGTTAAGCAGGCTACAATAAACTGAGTTATTAAACGGCTTTTAATCATCAAAAAGATACATCTTGTTAGTCGTTGGAAAATTAGACCTAAAGGTTGAGGTAATGATCGGCGAAAGCTATTGTATGATCTAATGGATATATGTAAATAAACAGAACGAATATCGAAGGCTGAACGCTGTTAAGCAACTTATGGTCCACAGCTAAGATTTAAAATGTGTGTTTCTAAATGGACAAATGTCCGTAGGAAATTCACTACCAGGTTTGTTTAACTTAGATATCACTAGAGAGCGTCAGAGCATTAAAACTATACAGTTGTTTGGGACGTTTCAGCTTGTCTCACGTGCTTAATCATGAGACTAACAATCTGCACCGTTAAATGTGTGTAACACCGAACAGCGGCAAACGGTAATAGTGATCAGCTTTGAAATTCAATCCTCTGCATATCCGCTGCGTTTTAAATTAGAAGTCTGTGCGAAAGAACTTAACTGTGTAGTCATGCAAGCAGGTTCAGATTTGATGCATTATGTAAAATCTTGTGGAGTGAACACCTTATTGTTACAGACATATAATTTACTGTTATGGTTGATGTCTTTCACGGAGCTCTTCGACCACATTGCGGTCGTAATCGATACGACGGCGGTTACACCAGATGGTTCCCACAATCGGTGCATAAACGTATAGTAGGCGGAGAAGAGTCACGTGTTGCCGAGTGGCCCTGGTTGGTTTCGCTGCAACTAAAAGCATTGGATACAGTAAGTCTTAACATTTTGTCTATAGGTCATTGGTTAGTTTGGTGTATTATTTCTTATATCATATCTCGATGTAAAATCGTACGCTGCTTGTACCAGATAAAGCTAACGTACATGTGGACAAAAAACGTTCTTCCTTATTTATATGTCGGTCCACTTGTTGGTTAGCATTTCCAACATTGCTGTAAGAAGACGGAAAAATAACATGCTTCCGAAATTCGCCACTACGTCGATAAACCTGTTGGTTTGAATGTCGTACTTATGTGCAAAATATGACAGCTAAGTTATATCTTTCCACACGGTCACAGCATGTAAGACTGATCAGTTTCGTTGGTGAATGTTGGAAGTTGACAATAACAACAAACATGTTACACAGTCTCAAACAGCGCACTATAATAACAAGTTTCTGCAGTGTTTATTGGACAACATTCTCATAGGACTGCTCTCGGACTTCTTGAAGAACCTTGAGTGATCCAGACCGTTCAGCCAAGTGAATCGTGCTGATGATGTAGAAAACACTTGTGCCACGCACTGTGCTACTCTATCTATTGTCTAGCCAAGCAGAAAGATAATTTATCTTGTGTTTTTTCGGTTACGTTTAGGACGTGTAGTGTGTTTGGATGTACAGCCGCGGATAAACGAGCAGAAGCAAGGGATTCAGACCTGCGTATCGAAACTACCGTTCAGCCGTGATGACATAACATAAAGCGTGGTACACTATGACAATGGACTGGTTACTGTTAAACCCGGTCAGTTGGTTATCGAGAAATTATATAATTATATTAGGTTTGTAGGGCATACCGATGAACTTTGGCCTCTTGCATACTGTAGCCATTCGCTTTATTCACAAAACATGTCGTATACAGTTATCCCGTATATACGGATAGCAGCTTCTCTTGAATGTGTCTCCCACAACGCTTACTAAGCCAACATTTGATTCTTAGAGAATGAAGAACGTGTAGCGAACAAGCTTGTTTTCGGTGATTCATCATCAGGCTAAATACAACACATTTATATGGGTCAATCATGTGAGAAAATATACAGTAATGAATCGAACGGATTGTTATCTTAGAGAATGGCTTATCGTTGAAGCAGTAAATCTGGTTGATTGTTGTACAAGTCATAATAACGGTCTACCATACGTTCTTCCAGAACTCGCATGGTGTTACGTTACTATACGGCTTTTTAAGGTACACTTTTTCAAGCTTTTAAAACTGTACAAGATATACAAGAGTTATCTGTGTGTTTTTGAAACAATTCACATAGGTTAGCAAACATCAGATGTTAACCAGTGAAAACTGTTTTTTGTCTGTTCTACCTTAGCTTATGGTACAGAAACAAGCTAAACCTGCGACCTAGCCGTCTTATTGAATATATTTCGAGGATATAACGGCATTGTTCAGTTCAGCCCTCAACATGAACTGGGGAATTCCTGTGCACTTGATTAAGGAGGCTAACCGTCCATAACCGCAGTGATCTATCGACGTTAATAACTTAATCTCTACGTAATAAGGATGGAAGCACGTAGTGAAAGACATTCGAGACACTTCGTTTACAGCATCGATTTGATGACATGAAGCTTAAAACGGAAACGTTGTCAAGACCGGCAGAATATACGAGTTCTTCTTGGCATAGGAGGCTTTTTATCACTTCTCATAAACGTGACTTATTTAATGTTAGTTGAGGTAGAAATTACTTGAAAGTTGGTAGGTGTGAGGCTCGTTTGCTTCTTATCGACTATTGTATATTGCATATTTGCTGTACGATTTCACATTATTTAAGTATTGGCTGTTCAAGTTCTCCAGCTTTCGCCAGCCGCATTCATAAAGTCTTGTTTGAAGTTGGCAAGACGGTAACATACTCTTCTCAAGACCAGCTTTTATTTTCAAACAGAGCGTTAATTTGGGACGTCCATCAGCCGACAAAAGACCTCAACGTCAGGTGAGAAAAAACGCCACAAAATCAATTTGATGTAAATTTCTATTTCCAAGTTCGTTGTCATCAAACTAGAGGTCAGATTTAGTCGCGCAGTTGGCCAAGAGACTGTATTGTTATGGTACGATTACTGGTGGACAGTGTTTCAGACTTGTTGAATGAGCAGTAGTTTATTCTTGAAGAACCGATGGTACCACTGAATTTTACGCTGTCAAAACAAATGTGTTTTGGTTGCCCTAATAAGACAACTTTGGAAGTCTTGTTTGGTAGTAAGATTGACAAAAATTAACATAAGCCGCTAGCAGGGTTTAATAAAAAGTGGATTTTGAACTCTCCCTACTCACTTGTGAGGGTAAGTCAACTCGAGTGCATGATTAACATCTGTGGTTAAGATTTAGCAATCAGCCAACTGATGTCACTGAAGTGAATAGTCAACGCTCTGGTTGGTTGGATGAACAAGGATGAGCGATTGCTTACCTGTTGATATACACGTAAATGTCAGTGTGTGTGGTTAATGTGGCTGAGTACAGCGAACCACGATTTGTAACTCCGTATGCTAAAACTACCAACAACCACTCTAGGGAGCCATATCTGTAACATACACACATCAGAAATGAATTGGCTCAATCACATACCGCTCACTCTGTCGGTTTTAATCTGGTCAAAATTGGCGTTTTCCTTAATTGTAAGTTCAACATCGGTGTATAAAAAGTTGTTTGGAAGCGAACGTTTGGGGGTGATTTTTGAATTAAATGTCATGGTACTAACAAGAAAGTAATTAGTAAAACCTCCAACTAGAACTCGACCGAAGATTATCGATGGATTAAGCAAGTTCCCGATCGCTTTTCCTTGCGCAGTTAGAAACTTAGCTTTGCTCGGTTTAACTTGATGAGACTAGAGCAAGTCAAACCTTTGCAAAAACTTTTTCAAGCGTTTAGTGAACAAACAAGTAAATGGATAGATTATATGATAATGTCCACTGTTTAGTTAGCAATCTATTTGTTTGAGACCATCAACCATTTGGTTGATCGGTAATTCTTGGACTAAACTGTTTCGAAAAATTGAAGTCGCAACGGGATTACTACGTTCACATCTATAGATTGTGGTTCAAGAGTATACTTTTTCAGCGAACAGCTGTTTGAGCAAGCGAGCACTTATGTATACAGTGTCCTTCATGTGGGCCTGACAGATAACCATCCAATGGTACCATGGTATAGCTTATTGTAAGCGACGAAATAAAGACGCAGTAATCTTCGAACCGTAAACGATTGTAAGTTCAGAGTGATTTGCGTACCAGCCTTATAAACTGACAATCTCACTGGATGTCAGTTCACCCTGACGAAGAGTATAAGTAGAACTTAGGATATTTTACAATTGCTGTTACGCATAGTGCCACTCTAAGCCAAATCAAGCAAAAAAAATCCATATGTTTATATGAAACTTGTGAAAATCTGCCGCGATTTACGTGCAGAGGTGTCCGCATGAAAACATTCTATCGTTACCGTTACCAGATTCAAGCCGTCACACTTTTACCTACTGAGGACAGAGCATGATGATTTTCAAGACACTGCACACATGTGTAATTTAACCACTACACTGTCTATGAAACTTCACAGAATGGTCATTAAACGAAATATTTAACATCTGTCGATTTTGAATAGTACAACGAACAAACAAAAATCATCCTAAGTTCATCAAGGTAATACTGTGTGCGTTTACACAAAAAATATATGGTAAAAATTTCAAATGATTGCACACTGATTCTTCCACAGGACACTAATGCATATATAACCAGGTAGGCCTACGACACGATAGATGTGGAATCGACAAAGGGGAATGACGACTACCGGGATATACGTTATATCAGAATACCTTGAATGGAACACCCAAAAGATTTGCATCCCATTGTTAAAAAAGTCATGATGTTAAGTTTTGTCGATTATAAGTAATAATTTCCTACATAGAAAACATAGCTGATTACAGTACCGTTGCTTGCACCCTGAGTAGCGAATTGTTAACGGTTGATCAGAACACACACACACCATATTTTGATGTGGACTTTTGTCACCTCACAGCACATTCTAACCTTCTGTCAAAATCGGGTTATTTGTTAGTTTGAATGTGAAATGAAAGTTATAAATTATAAGGTGTGCTAATGGGAAGTCCATCACAGTCCATCTTCGGATAATGATATCGGAACTTTTATGTGCTTATATTATGAGAATACCACTCATCATCAAAAGATGATGAAAATGACAGTTTTCCTCTTATGGGGGTTTGTAGCCTTATCTGTTTAGACTAATAAAATTTTCCACTTTTCACAATATTTTCCCTGAAATTGGCATGAAAACGCGACAATAAACAGTAAGCTCGGACTTGTATAAAATTTCATTTCAACTTCATTTATATAAAGTACATTTCAATAACTTGTAATTTCTATCATAAATCTTGTTGATGTATCTCATGCCAAACGGGCTAATTCAAATCTCGAAGAGCAGTACGTGATTGAAAACGTAAACTAAGTTAAAAATTCTATGGTTTTTGAGGGTCTGGTGAATAATCTGGAAAAACCTTGATTGAACCATGTGACTTTGTGATTTTTATGGTTAGTTTGTGAAAGTCTGCCTAATTCTATCCCATGGCTGTTGAAAGTTGGTTTCTTTTAAATTTGAAGAGACGGATTTTCATGCATATACATATGTATAAATGATTATATAAAAATCCGTGGATATCGGAATAAATGGAATGCGTGACCAAATGAAGTTTAGTACTAACAAGATAAACATAACTTTCGGAATTACCATCCAGATCCGCATGTTCCGTGTGTTCGGCAACCGCACTCAGTTAACCAACCACATTTATTCGGTGGAAGATATTCAGTCAAAATCATCGAAGAACTAATTAGGTATTCTACTGAACAATTTTGGCACCACAAGGTGGTTTACTGACTGACATGACAACTAAAGTTTTTCAACTATAACGTTTAAAAACTATTATTGGAACGATATCTGACGCTTTCTGATGTATGACTACAAAAGTGGTGGGCCATAAGGCTGGTGATATTTTGAGTAATTAACCTACTTTAACCGTTTAAAGGAGATCTTACAAGAAATTCACAGAATTCTTAAATATGCGAAATGAAAGTATTTTTCTGGAATCGCTTTTGAACTGGTATATTATAAGCTGTTTTGGAGCTAATCATGTTTGCCTAATCTAGATGTGGTTACCTAGAAAATACCTTGCTATTAAACTTCAAACTTACTGAGGCTGCGTTTTTATATTACAATGTATAATCTGGATTATTCAGCTGCATTATATTCATTGGACCGGTAAGAGGACTCAATTAACGTAAGTTGTCTGGTAATGTTAGTTACTTCAGGGGAGCAGTGCTCATGGCTAAAGTCCACATTAAGTAGAATTCCACAGAAGTGTTCGGTCTGATCTCTCATTCCCAACTTTGTGATGAACGATAATCTGAAAGAAGCACTCGTGGGTTCCCACGATCTCGGACGGCAGCTTCTGCCGGGTGGTAAGCCGAACAGTATTAGGTAAGCGGACGACACTTCAGACGATACGTATGGTCCGTATAGCATGCAGTTTGCAATTGCGAAGCGTGAAGTCTTGTTACAAGATTGGGTTAGCACTAACTTTGTCTCTGTTGTTGTAGGCAGGCCGCCGGGTATTATTGTTTCCTCCAGTCATCTTGATAACATCATCCCGCCGGCTTGTAATTTTGCTGACGATATGAAAACAAGCAAGTAATGTATTCGGCGATTCAGTCACTTATACCGTCTAAAAAACGTTCACTGGTCAACTGAATACGACGTTTACAATGCGTGGGTTCATTCATTGTTGCCAAGTGGACGAGAGACCCGGCTCATTCGATCGCAGGATTCATCGAGACCTTCGGCTACCAGTGTTTTCGCCAGTTAGCCGGTATCAAACGGGCTAACTGTATGAGCAAAGAGGAAGTCCGTCAAGGCGTATGAGATAAATGTGCAAATTCGCAACCGATAATCAAGGTTGTGAAATTGTTTATGCTTCGCTGGTTAGCCTACATACCCCGCATGCCGGCGGAGCGCCTGTTGCACTACACACTCTTCTGTGTGGCTGACGATGACCAATAAATCGTAAGACGACTGAACGATGAAATGTTCACGGACTGTGACCGATTTGACCATCATGTTGAAAAAAGTTGATGGGTGACTTCTACTTGATTAAAGAGTTTGTGACCATCCATACCACTGACCAAAATCAACCTCTGACATGGCAGTGTGTCACAGTTAGTGATGAACATGCATCTTCAAACTCGTTACCTCTTCGTTTTCTGAGATTCAGTTGTTTTGTTTCGTTTGTTCACTTTTTTCCTCTGTGTCTTCACTATACGCTTGCACTTATTTGCTACTCCGCCATTTCTTTGACCATTGTCAAAGTCAGTGCGAGACCAGCTATATTACCTAGAGGTATGGCTGAGAACCTATCTTGATTTCAAATACAAACATGTAGGAAACAATTAATTTCGAAACAAAAACCGAAGGGATGTTGACGCAAAAATTGTGCCTTCCTGAAATACATGCTTAAGATGGCAGGACAGTTTCATCCATCATCATAAACTTAATACAACAATAGTTCAGCTTCGATATACGTTTTACTAAACGTTCGGATGAGACGTTGTAGAGACCAGTTCACCACAAAGCAACATTGGTTGGTTAATGCCTTCAGTTTCCCAGTTTTGATTGGAGTACACACAAACGTGGTTTGGTCTGTTTCACAAAGCCAGGCGTATTTGTATTAAAGTTAGAAACGATTGGCGAATGTTTTCAATTACCTTCTGGGTTAAAGTTACGAGTTAAGAATACACTGTTTTGCCACAAATCTAAATCATTTTAACCGACTTAGTTGCAACAGTTTTCAACCTCCAAAAGTGTATTTTTACCAGGAGGTACGATGGGTCGAAGGATTTGAACACCCTTTCAAACGTTTTCCTGGTGCAATGGACGAATTGAAAAAAATGAGTGTCGATCAACTCAAAGCTGCCATTGCCCAACTACGAATGCGTCTCAAAGAATATGCACCTGACCAGTTGGCCGAGCTTGATATTGATGAACATTCTGAGCAGGAGATGACAAGAAAAGAGGGCCACATGTGTGGGGGAGCACTGATCAGTCCTTATTGGATATTGTCGGCCAAACATTGCTTTCAGTGAGTTGGTTTTGACTGGACTTATTGTACCTGTATAGACCTTACTGAGTTTGAATTATTGGTGAGCAAAACCTTGTATCTAAAATCCACAGTGATCATATAACAAACCTTTTGCTCATTCGAGCCACAACAAGCAAACGAAACGATTTTTCAGAGTTTGCTTACCATATGGACCAACCAGTTTTGTTGATCAGACTAGCAGTGAAATCCGGTGCAGTAAGTATCCCTGAAATAACAAAAAAATATTACAGACGCCGAACATCTGTCATATTGCTGCTTGAAATAACAAGCGGCGTGGAGAGCTTCCGTTGCATTTGAAAAAGAAATTGATTCGGTTGAGATCAGAGACTTACGAGTAAAAATTCATATACTATATTTTCGAAATCTTATTGTACTGGTGCGGAACAGGAGGACCGAAACGTATGATTGGGTTCTTGCAGTAGTTTTTGTGTTCCTTTACACGAAAGAAAAATAAACCTACAATGTATACAGAACACGTAGACACTTTAACGACAACTGAATCAAATAACACGTAAGTTATCTAAAAGAGTTAACTACCCAAACATATTCGACCACACAACTGAAGTTAGGCAATTGACTGCTGACACCTGAAAATTATACATGTAGTTCAGTCAGAGAAATGCACCAGATTCCATATTCGGTTCAGATGATCACTAGCTCCGCACATGCCTATGCTAATCTCCACAGTTCACATCGTACTTAGCACTTATCCGAAATCTCTTTCAAAGTTGAACAACAGTTAGTTGCCTTTTTTACTCTGGGTAGAAGATAAATACAAATGTTTCTCTCAATTAATGATTGATTACAACATATCTACGCAAACACCGTGCTCTCAGCTGACAACCGTAGATTGTTATATATTTTTAGACAGTCCTCACTTGGTAGGTGGAAGTTATTTTGTCAACATTGAGTATGAGACCTAATTTGACTCTCACGGTTCGACCATTTAAAGTTGTACATCATACAATCTAATGAATATGACTCTACCCAGGCGATTCGATTACTCGTACCTAAACGAAATGTGAATTAGTGTAGGTGGTCGTGCCCAAGGTAAGCAGGTAGGATAAAAAAATAGGAGATGGAAATTATGAATACTGACTGATAGAAAGATTGACATAAATACTTATAACATAAATGTCTTAGAAACAATTTTTTCTTGCTCCGATTTTTTCTTCTTTTTTCCCTAACTGTCAACTCGTAGAAAAAAGCACGAGCCAGCTCTAAGCTTGGACCCGAACAGGTGGATTGCAGTACTGGGTGAACATCACCTGAAGGAACCGGAGCGTCATCAAACCGAATACGAAATTGCCAAAATTATCATTTATCCGGACGAACGTAATAATTTCAATATGACATTACTTTATTTGGAAACCTTTTACATTAACCGTTTATATGATGTCACGTGACTCGAGAGATTTATACACCGATACACCAATTGCACGATACTAGAACAGAACAAGTGATAACATTTTGTTTACAGTCATGGATTTGTTATTGCGAATTTCTTTAATTCAGTTATGTAGCTTTTATGGGGGCGAAGGACACTGTTGGTTAGCTGACCTTATATTCACCGCACCAATACGATGAGGCTGTGCGTAAACCAAAAGCAGTTTTGTTGAATCATTTTGTCTCATTCGTCCATACAACAGAGCAGTCGCGGTTAGAGAAATGTTCTGAAAAATGTCATCAAATGGTCTTTTGTACATTCAGCGCAACACAGGTTTTCTCTTTTTCTGAGCTTTCAGAATAGGTCGTAGCACATTAGACACTCACATAGTCCCATTGTATTCTGCTCGTTTTCTTAAGATACGGGTTCGGTTCAACATAAAAGTGCAGATGTTGCAAATTATGCATGACAAAGATAGTTCGGTACTGAAATTTTATGGAAATGATTTTCACTGAAAAGATTAGGGTTCTTCTAACCACACTGTACAACGAAGTTTTTCACACCTTCAGACAAGTCTGTTCAATATTCCGTTACCAGGTTATATCAACTCGAGAGTTGTACACACAACGATGCGTCTTGAAGGTATTTGCCAATAGTGATCATTCCGGTGGTGCTACCAATTCCATTGAACCACAGAATTACGGGTCGTCATCATGATTATGTTCAGTTAACATATCACACTTAGCTCTCTTCAAACTCGCCAGAACATTTTGGGTTGCACTGCCATCTACTTTATTCAATGTACTGTAAGAGACGAGGTTTTACAAACAAACACTTACTTAAAAACTTAAAGTAAGAACCAAAGAAGCAAACAGTATACGATTACTGCGTTGTGTTTGTTGTGAAAAGTCAGACACGCTTTTTACTGACATCTATGTTTGTTCACGGACTTGCTCTGAATCTCAGTTAAGTGTGGAATTACCCCTCAAAAGAGCACACTAGTCAATTTGAAGGAAAGTAGTACAACCAATTTGGTTACTTATTCTATGTCCGACTCATGCTAGTAATCACTTGCAATTTCAACTTAGAAAATCTGGCTTAATCAGTTTTGTGCATCCTCATAAACGCTAATCTGTTCACCGCTTCGTACGTTCCACAGGTCTTAAACTAACTAAAATCTGTTTAGGCTCATTTCTTACAGCACAGCGATTTAAGTTGACATTAGCAGTTAGACCATCCGCTAGTCTATAATGATACTAAGCTGCATTTTCACCCAAGACAATAAGGTCCAGTATGAAGCATTCAGAATGAGAACCTAGTAGAAATACTGCCGAAAGATTCCACAGTTTTACATTCCTGCCGTCTTGTTTGCCACCTTTAGCCGAAGAAGTCAACGATCCAAGCATACTTTTAAATGACATCGCCCTAATCAAACTGGCCAGACCAGCGGTATTGGACGAATTTGTGCAAATTGCGTGTCTGCCCTATCCGGAAGAAGCTTTTCGAGAGGATCAGCTTTGCTCTGTTGCTGGTTGGGGTCTGACGGAAGACGGTAAGTTATACAGTACATTTCTGATATTGATATCATGATGATGAATGGTCACAAAAATGAACGTGTTAGACAAACCTTCAAATTACATCACATCTATAACACAATAATTCGTTGTATTCACATTTGATTCCAGTGGAGTCTCATTCGATAAATCGAATGGCTTACACCAACTCATTCCTTTTTGCGTCTGGCCGATTAATCGCTGTGGACACTGCTCGATTAGTTCGACGACCGTCCTATCTAAATCAACATCGTTGTGACGCGGCTAGATTACTTCTTTCCGTACTGTCGACAAGTGAATTCACAAACATACGGTTGAATGCGCTCGTAGTCAGTCATGAAATATGACTATGAGCAACTTAGTAGATTAACCAGAAAAATCGGGTAGAACCTGAGTGAAAACAAAAATAGCTTTAACGAACTACTAGGTGTCTCGTTCAACAGTTTCGCATATCCTGGTAACATCTTAGAAATGGACTTTCGAAAGTCAACCTGATGGTTTTTTTCAGCATTTCTACAAAAACCACTGTTTTCTCGGTCCTTCCTTATAAGTGACATCCGAAACTGCTCAATTATTTACGTTTGCTTGGGAAAGTTGACATTTTCATCGAAGTTTTCTCCATACAACGTGAACTCTGTGGCTTCATCATGTGTTTTATCATTAGAAGACCTTCCTACTCTTGTCACACTGATGTAGATAGAAAGGAATAATCTCTCTGTCTTCTGTAATCAAGAAAATGCATTAGCATCGCGTCACAGCGGCTTCTTCTTAGGTTGGTTGGAACAGTGTGCACGAGCAAAATATCGGAGCTACTTGCTCCTCATCTCACCGAAAGTTTGGTATTACACTGTGCCATATTATATGCCTGAGCAGTCCTACTACAAAATGAGCACGCAGTATTATTACTTTCATAACTACATTGTAAAACACACGTAAAATTACCTAAGTACGTCGGTACTAACCTCGAACTCGATTTTCAACAAAAGTATAGGAGGGTTCATAAACTCTGCAATCTCTTGAAAGACGCTGTCTAATAAGACAATTTCCCGAAAGATGTGTAAGAGAAAATCGACGCCACTGTTTTTGCAAATAATGCAGTTTTACAAAAATTCACGGTTGGAAACAGTTGTCATCTGTAATTCTCATCAGGCATGTATACGGTTGGCGGCATCCGATTCGGATTAGTCTGACAAAGGATTCCTTGGACTTGAAAACAAAACTTGAATATGATTATACGCGCTGGTAACAGTTATGGAAAATGTGGGTGAATGTTTAACCGGGTGGTGGTGTAGTGTTTACATGAGTCGTGTTACCGATATGTGATACAGTGTTATTCAAATTACTGAGTAAGTGGGGCTCAGACGGTTTACGCATGGTTAGTCAAGGAGATAGTAGAGCTTGTACGCACTACTTTCGGGCGGACAGTTGGGGTTTGCCGAATCTGACAACGATCGGCTGTGCCGTCAATAAAGGTAGCGCCAAGAAAATCTGAGAATGATAGTAAGAAACATACTCACACACCAACCCCTGATTAGACAATCATTCACAGTTTCCTTGACTTATCATTGCGTATAACCATATTTCTGTCTATATAAATAAATCAAGGGAATCCATTGTAATCGTATATCCTTGATGAAAATGAACAAAAACAGCTGTTGTCAATTTTGATTTTTCATGCATACTCTGGATATACTGTCACAGATGATCAGGATTTGTCACGAATTGGAATACAGACAAAAGCAATAGTTGTTTCAGCGACCGCTAAAATTTTCTGATATAACGGAATAACGGTCGCTGTTCTAGCTATTCTGTTCACACTTCACCCTATTTTCATCTCTTAATGCATGTATAATACTATATCAATCTCCGCACTCGACTTCGAATGTGGCCACCGAAAACTAACAGTAGTGTTCAAATGTGTATTTTTACGGCTTAAGTGCGACTTCGTTCAGCCTAGGTTAACGTATGAAACACAGCTCAGTTCACGATAAGTGACGTTGAGGTTGACCAGACTGGCACACAATCTGGCCACACGGACGCGAGTTGCACTCACGATCGATTGGTCAGTAAGCCAAACAATTGCTCCCTGCTAAAATGTGGTAGTCAACATGGTTGACTGGGAGAAACCTGCTGTTTACACAATCCTTCCTAAAACCACGGGTTGTCAACTCACAGATAAAATATGCGGATGTTATAAAGTAGGTATACAACTATTTTTCAGGTAATCTTTGGTCAGTAATTCCGGGTTAAACAGTCGGTAACACTGATAACACTGTAAACCACGTGATCACACACACGCATAACTCAGCTGCGAGTAAATTCAGCGCAACAGTTTTTGAGCTCCTCCCTTAACCTGAAGCTGGTGAACAGTGGAGAGAGCAGGCAATGTATGCAAATGTCTGTTTGAAAACCAGAACGGAGATAAGTAATCTGGTGGCTGAAATACTTACATACATAAATAGGCTTCCCACACTTGACGAGGTAGACAAAATGTTTCTTCCGGGGACGACAAAGGAAGCTTTGAACAAAACCTAATTGATGTATACTACAACTCGGTACCATGGACAAAACATCTAAATAAACAAATCTTAACTATGCTGATAATCTTTGTAGTCAAAGCAGTTCAGTCACATTATTTACTTCTCATAAAATATGAACTTTTGCTCTCACCAGGCAAAAGATGGTCATACGTAAAGTCCTAGAACAATACATTACCAGTACGTAATATAGATCTGTATGAGGAGGTTATGTGGTTTCATATATTAGTTTTCCAGAAAAATGTGTCGCGCTGCTAACTGCTAGAAAATGGAAACAACTATCCGTTTGTGATGATACCGCCACAACGTGGTCGACGGTTTAGGGATCTTTTAAAAATTGCGAAATCTGTCTGTAACAAAGTATAGGAAGAAACTTGTGAACACGGTTACGTATTCCTCATTTTGTTAACCGAAAAATATGCAGTGAACGCTGGACACAAAACGAAACTTTGATGAAAACCTCACTACAGTGAGGTGATTGAATCGTGTTGTTATTCAAAGTAACCCCCAGGTATTTAACAGGTAGAAATCGGCGTAGAGGTTAGTTATATGCAAGCAGAGGTGGACATGCCCTGGGATGCTTTTACTATTGATCCAGCATCACAATTAAAACAGAATAGTAAAACATTCGGATATGCTAGGATGCAGCCTGTACGCCTCTTAACAACTCAGTAGTTCGGATAACTTATCTAGCGGTACGGTTAGAAACAAGCTGAATCTGGATTCCGGCTCCTAGAAACGCATCATAGGTAATTTTAACCACAGAACTAAACTAACATGGATGTTGTGTAAATAGAAGACAAAAATGGGTAGTGAACGGCATATAATAGAACACTGAGATCATGGTGAGTGAGGATGAGATTTGATCACCAAACCGAATACAGTTGCTTCCATTCGTTTTCCTGCTGATAACGGGATTATTAAGGAGTGAGTTTACTTCACTCGGTTATTTTTGGGTCTGTTGTGTTTCGCAACGGCTTCTGTCTCCCAGCAATATTTTCACATAAATCGAACTAAAACGGTGGATATTGATAAGCACTTCACTGGTGAATAATCTTGTGATTTACAAAGGTGTTCTTTCTCAATGATGAGTTTCTTGATGCACAGGTTGTCCCCGAAGAGTGACCAGCCAAAACATTTCAAGTGAGGTAAACATTTCACTGATCACAGCAGACTCCCATGTCGCTGTGGGCAAATCAACTTGAGCTGAATGTAACTACTTTTTACTAAGCCTACTAACTTTTTGAAGCAGTGGCCACCGCTGTCTGATTCTACGATCGCCGCAGCAACTGAGGAGCTGGCTCTGTCTTATTGTAAGTCATGTAAGATGAGCTTAACGGTGGACAGTACAGGATTACCACTAATGGCGTGCTTATTGACAGAAACAAATGTGTTCTCAAAAAAGATGTCAGCCCAAACATTTAATTGCGAACACAATGTGATGAAAGCCGAGGGCGGTGAAAAAAGTGCTGCCAGATTAGTTGGAATCACCATACACAACACACAATAACTTGCCAAAACATCAGAGAAAGATACCGAGGGACCGTTCACAGAAATATAAATCTTGGTGATAAAATGATGGGAATTTAAACAAACATTACATGTTGCGAATTAACGAAAACCACTTAGGCATTTGTGTTCACGCCCAACGCTCAGTCGGCCCCCACAACCATTCGTGTGGGTAAAATAAACGCACACGGACCTGCATGATAAGTCATCCAGGTAAATACTAACATCTCTACCACACTCGGTTACATGTACGGTGACCTATACGATAATTAGTAAAACCTTTGATTTGGATGTCTCTATCTTCAAGACCTTCACACCAAATAAGCTTCCTGCAACGTGAACATATGCATGTTGGTACATCCACAGAGTTGACTAATGGTATTATGCTCAATCATTGTACTGGGAAGAGAATGGAAACCTTTACTTACAAGCAAGATTAAGCATACTCTCTTTGTGTACTACTAACAAAAGAATACAAACGGCCGTCTACATATACAAATTCGGTTTTGTTTAATGTACGGTCCATGGCGTGATGGTTTATACGGTTGGCCGATGGATTACATCAAAATTCAAACTCTGGATATGATGAGAATATTTACTTTGGGCGAGCTACAACAAAAACAAAATTCAGATTTAACACTTCTTCTTGTTACCAGTTAGTTAAAATGTAAAACCTAAGGTCGTATGTGAGTTCGAGTAATATCAGATTTGAATGATAGACCCGGTACATTCGGTTAATCTCTCTATGCTGATAAGTGACAAAGATGGTGAGATTAAGGAGTTCAGTAGTGAATTAAGTAGTGTACCTTACTAACTAATAATGGTGGAACCGTTTCCACATCTTGACGCTGTTGTCTTATTAGCCTCGCTTAACCAGGATATCGATATGAAAATGAACCTCCTCCAACGTAGGAATGTCCTAAGCTGTCTGCTATGAAGTCAGGTCAAGCATTCCCGAATTAACTCTGTTGACCACTGCATTAGTGTTCCCACATCGGGCACGACCAAATTTCCATATGCGAACGCTCAGTGTCTTGTGAGTTCGGTTCAAGTACGCATTAGTGAAAAGTTGACCGATCAATAAAAACCAATTTTTCTCCATTCTTTTGAAAGTAGTTGGATACTTTGTCAGTATGACTGTAAAAGCAACCGTAAATTGTAACTAGTTTTCACTTCATATCAGTTAAAACCCTCATAACTCACCAGTAGCATAACAGGACGTTAACAGTTACAATCTACAGCCACGGCCCTTGAACGGTATAGTGCGTTACTCAGTGAATTTTTGCTTTGACAGTTCACCAACCATCATTAATGTTATTATAATCATTTATATATGGGAGTTTCTCATTAAGTGGGTCACATTATATGAGATTACATTAACAGATGAAAATAAGGCGTGGTGCGCGAAGTTGCTATATCACTTTATCATCCTAAATGAAGCAATGTAACGTCAGAAGTTATGAAGACAGTAATCACTAAGCAAAGCAGAGAAGGGCTAGGATTAGGCCTCATGACAATCAACAGCTCAGATAGTGTCCATTCAATTGGGCATGCTCAACGTACACATGTAACTAATGAGTTTCTCCTAGTTTGAATATCAAAGTTGTGTATAGAAAGGGGTATGAACATCAAAATTCGCCCATGCGATCCGTCCAAAAAGTGCGAATTTTCCAGTTCTCATAAACACTGTAGATCCGCCCTCTAACCATTCAATTAAAATCTTCATTGCAACATTTCGTTGATGCAATTATGCCTAAATTGAAGTGAAACTAAAACATCTAAGCGAGTAACAATTGCCTCGTGGTGATTTGAAGGCAATATTAGTCATAATGAACAAAATAATTGTAGTCGACTAAGTGTTTTAGTAACTTCATCGCAGTTTAATATAAGATTTGATTATTGTGGGAATACCTGAAAGTACAGAGAATAACGTTCAATAAAAATATTCCTATTACTTACGCAAAACTTGTAATCAAAATGTGGAAACGCACAAATTTGGTAGAAATTAACTTTAGGATAACTCTGAGCGTCAACATTTTTATAAAATTTTCACAAACAAAGTTATTACGTTTTCGGTCATGTTTTTTTGAAGATAAACTAGATGATATTTGAATATTATTCACCAGGGACCTTGAGGCTGTGAGAAAATTTGAATTTTTTAATGAGCATTCAACTAAAGCCACCAGGATAATTGGAATTATGAAACTTGATAAGATTACAGAGAAATATAACGAAGACATTTTTCCGTTGGAAGATGAAGTATTCATCGTGCGTTTAGCCAGAAGAAACGGAAAGGTCTGTTTATGATATGTCAACAGAAGAAACTGACGACCACTTTCCAACAAGTAACACTAACTTGAATTTCTTCGGAGAAACCTTCACCCAAACTTTGGATGAGCCGAAGTTGTAGTCTCTTGAGGGTCCAGTTTTATTCCTGCTGTATCACGTGTCACTTACTTATCCAGTCACTGGGGATCTTTAGACTGTGGTTATGCATTCATT
This sequence comes from Paragonimus heterotremus, assembly GCA_013368495.1. NCBI lineage: Eukaryota > Metazoa > Platyhelminthes > Trematoda > Plagiorchiida > Troglotrematidae > Paragonimus > Paragonimus heterotremus. Next base: position 83,345 of record LUCH01000884.1, on the reverse strand, counting down.
GTGATGGTTTTCGCTTAACCGTCATTCAAGTTATATTTTATGTCTACCTACTTCGCCTATTAAGAGTAATCCCATTAACTCGGTATTAGTTGAATAGTTGCTGCACTCATAACAAAGGGAATTTAAAGATCTATAGTCGAAGTAGATCGCGAAAATCAACTTCCCCCTCTTTTGGATAGGCTAGTTTGTCTTTCTGTTAACATTTATTCACATTATGAGGTGGGATACGAAAAGTGTACGTTGACTATCGTCTTAGATATGCGAAGTGGCCCAGTCGTTTTTCCAGTCTACTTAGAAGTCAACAACCTCCCCGTTTTTCCTGCCAGCTGTATTTCGCGTAGAGTTTACGTAACTTTATCAAAATGTCGACCATTGGTCCGAATATCATTCACTTATTGCCTTGTTTTTGTTGACTTGACGTTGAAAAATCTGTTGGATGTGCTGTGTTCGTGAAATGCGACTACTTTCTGAGAAAAAGGACCAAGTATTTGTATCATAAGTGTACTGAGGGTGTAATTTCGCATACAACTTGAAACACCTAGAAAGTCATATCACTCATAGTATGAAGTGCTTCTATGCATTTTCAAAAAATTCAACGACTTCACATAAAAATTTCCAAGATATTCGTAACATTCAAGTAACACTGCACTTATTTCATGCACAGTCATAACTTTGGCACTAAATACCTGAAAATGAACAGGTTTTGTTTACGCCACTTTCATCACTGTGGTATTCTACGTTATTGCTTTACACCTCTGTAGAGGGAGTTATGTCCTTCATACCGCAACATGTTCACATTCCACTGGTCCCAAATTCTCAATGCAAATCTATTTACGACACTGCCCCAACCAGTGCGGTTAACATCACACCTTCTGTGCTCTGTGCCGGAGATCGGAATGGAAAAGATTCATGCCAAGTGAGTTTGTTCTTTAGAATTTATTGTGTCCAAGCCTATTAATCAGTTTCTCCACGAATTAACACTAGAGGAAAAAGGGTATCTCTAGTGAGCACACTGACAGTTACTTCCGTAGTAAAGGACAGACTGATCTACCTCCTCTGAGAAAACGCTTGGTAATCGGTCAAATTTTTTCGTTCTGTTACATCTGATCTGTAGCCTTTGTAGCTGATTTAGCAGATAACTTTCAATTAAGCTGTAAATGTGGAGTTGTTTGGAAATAGATTGAAACCAATGTGATCGCAAAACCTAATAAATGATTGGAATAATGTTGATGAAAAATCCAATTAGGTTGCAAACTTTGTGATAAATATTTAGACAACCGAATTTAAAGTTAATAACTGAGCCGATTATAGTTTGCTGCGGACTTTTGTGTGGTAAATGAAACTTACTTTATAGTTTTTAGCCTATGATCACTGCCAGAGCCATAAGCGTCAGTATCACATATTTTCTGTTCTTACTGATCAATTCCCGTTAACCCATAAGTTCACACGTTGCAGGAACCCAAGTAGACTGTGTCCATATGTTTAAGATTTTAAATCAGACTAAACGCAGTAATGCGTCTGTACATAATAGGCTAACCAGACAAGTCGCGTAAACTGTGTAAACCGTGTGAGTAAACGGCAGAAGAATTAAAGTAACTAGGTTGTGATCTTTAGAAAACGTACCGCAGCCAAGATTTGAAATCCCGCGTCCGATATATAAAGAATGGTGATTACGGTGTAAGATGCAGACATAAAAATTCCAATTTTGACGAGAAAACCAGTAATGAAGAACTAACTCTGCACGGTGCCGTAAATTGGATTATGACACAGAATATATTGCAATACCAACTTCATGGTCAACAGATCGCATATAATCTAATAAATATCTAATGCGCAGATGCCTAATAGTCAAACACATCCCTTCCTCTATATTCAAGCTACCAGAAGTGAAATTGGGAATTGTTACGTGGTCACGTTTTTTCTTACAGAAATCTTAATTCTATACCATAAAATTAATATATATTTTTACGGTTTACACAAGAATTTGGAGTTGGGCTGAAAAACATGTTCTTAAAGTACACTGGTAATGTTCTTGAATCAAAGCCAGGCAATACATTTATATTATAAATTAAACACGAGTCAATTGCTATTTTACCAGTTATAAATTCGTTCGGATAACAAAGTTATAAACATATCTATCAATAAGTCTTAGCAAAATTCGAGAAGACTGATGTGTTTCTACACTAACTAATCAGTCAACACAGAAACAGAAAAAGAGAGTTCATAGCCATTTTGGGCATATCATTTACACTTTTAGTAACAATACATAAATGTCTGGTATATCGTCGACCAGAATGAAAAACCAGTGAATGAACATTACAACTGTATTTGGTTTTGGTTAGTAACGATTTCTGTTTGACTTCAGTAAAAACGAGGTGCGCCGTCATCGATTTTAGCTTTGATAAATATCAGAATGTACTCACCAAAATGAAGAACAGGGAAGAGACAGAGAAAATTGTATCTTTGAACCCGCTTCATACAGATAGTGGTCTGGGTCTCTGACAGCCTACACAGTGCAGTCAAAACAAACACTGATGAAACATACTGTCCCAGAAGGGGCCAAACTGAGCGAGCCCGAAATGCTTGCGGTAGTAACGACAGACGGTTGCATTCTACTCTCCACTGTATTTTGTGCAAATTTTTGTTTCCTTTGTACTTGTTGGCAAACCCACACAAACAAAGTGAACGTAATACTTTTTATAGGAACGGGTGGACATTCCAAATTAACTGGTAAGAGGTATGTCTCATGAAAAACCACATAATTAAACCTTTCACTGTTCCGTTGACTCCATTAACTGGACTACTGTGTACACCTTGTGTGTTCATTCTTGGATCAAGTGAGAATGTGTATCAGCAGCTTTTTTATATTAACACTGGCAGTTAACCGTAATTTCCCTATGTTTATGCTTGTTACTGTGCTGTCACAAATTTCAGTGAAGATGTAGGAGTAACAATTCAGTGACCTACACAAATGAATTCCGTATAAGTTGACAAACTGCCAGGAAGTTTGAGTCGCTCACTGAGTGGTGATTGTAAACAGCCGGTGCTAGTGACCATCAGCGAAGTGATGGAAAGCTGCCTCAGCGTAGTTGGATTTGCTTAGCATCACGCGTGGTAGGGAATCGATTCCACGACCTGTAGGTGACAGATTGCAACTCATGCACTTATCCGCTAGACCATAGGACAACCTTAGCCAGGGTTGCAAGAAGATAGGCAAATCAGATTCTTCAGCTGTTGCGCTTCTTTTCGAGCAAAAACTGAAATCAATCAGCGGCTCTCTGACTGGTCTGCAAACAATGAAGTATCCACTACAGCCGTAGGATCTGTTACTTTTTTCGTCATTCTTAAGCAGACTATCTTTGACTGTGTACTTCCAACTTCAGCCACCTGGGACTTTCAATTAAAATTAGGAATAAACAATAGGGCGGTTGCAGTTAGAATGATCCAGGGGTCATGCATTACTGCATACACCAAATGCTTACCCTCCTCCAGATGCGGACGTGTAGTTGCCATTTCGGTCAGACATACAATACTCACAATGGCTGTTTCTGAGACCGTAGACCGTAGTTCAAATCTCCGATGTGGTAGGGATATGAAATATAGATGAACCTTAACAAGAGAGAGACAGTTGTGTGACGTCTTCATAAAAGTTAGCTGAAAAGTTTATTTCAGACGAGAATTGCGATAAAGCGTTAACAGCGTCCAATCCGTATTCTTGCTAAAACCGATTTCTCAAACTGGGTAACACACGGTGTTGTAGTTTCTTATAAAATTCAATAAAGATGGAATAAACAATTGAAGGGGGAAATTAAAGCACTGTTCGATTAAGAATAAAAGAAATGATAACATGCTTAGGCAAACAACGGAGATAACGGCTGTTAGAATAATATTGGCTTCTGCCTTGATGAAAACATACGTGATTCATAGAAAATAAGTCTGGAAGAAGTTGCGAAACTCTATCATGCTTTAGATGTTGTCATGTAATGTTAGTGAATAGTGCTATAAACTTCAGAAATCATGCTGTGATTACTCGGCGAATGCGGTAAAGGTAAAGGTCAAATACACTGCGGTTATTGAACAATAGAATGGAAAACCAATCAGTGATCGTCAAGCCCAATGCAAATAAACAGAACTTATTGTGGTATAGATAACAGATGATGAGCTTTGACGACAAGCTTAACAGTTTCACATCACTGAGTAGCCTGTCCATACAAAAAAACGGATGCACGGTTACGGTCAGCGCTGTCGCCTATCGCCATACTTTCTCGGAAACAAAAATACACTTCAAGAGATTTTGTGGAGAGAGGTGACTCTTGGCTGGCGCACACTTTTGAGTCGAACATTATAGGACGTCTATGTGTGCATCATTCTTCAAACATATTAGCCAGGAAACCTAGTTAACCATCGTTACATCGTTTCAGAAGCGAGAAGAGACCGTCTGAAATCGCATTTTAAAGCAACATTTCGAAACAGTAGTACTTAGCATTCCACATGTAAGAATGCATTCGGTACAATGAAGGTGGTGGAGTAACATTGCCTTCTATTGTATGGAAATAAATGAAAACCAGGGACCGATGGATCACCAGTACGAACGCACTACCAAGTCTGCACTAAATTTGAGTGCATTGGGCGTATGATGGTGACAAGTAGTCGACAAGCTAAAACTTTCAGCATCGAAAAATTGACTAACAGGTTTTCTAGTGTGCAACTTTAAGACACATTCTTTTCTGAAAGTGTACGGACGAATCTGTCACTCATACAACTAACCTTAGGGGTTCCAGTTCACAAAGGGCAAACTCAGACTTGATCAGGATTATGGAAGCAACGTCTGAGCTGACTCAGTGCCAACAGACAGTTTGCGCCGCTGAAAATAATTGGTGACATGTCCAGCTCTAATGTCGTTCATTAATAAAATGACATTATCTAGCAGTAATTTTCCAGACAAGTGGCGAGATATCGCTGTTGGAATCGGTTCTCGATTATCAGTGCACTACAAAGATATACAGTCAACATCTGCTTTCTTACAAATATTTCAGCCAGGTTTCACGGACCACTAAAGTCTTATAACATGGTGGAGACATTCTTGTGCTGTAATTCATAAGCAATAATTCGCAAAAACTTACAACACCAATGGACTTTATCCTGGAAGTTGTTCTAGCGGATAACTATATGAAATATTTGGAAATCACTCTGCTAAACACAACTGCTGTAAAATAAACTCGGTATAAACAGTGTGTAACCAGCACAGTTCGTACAAAGAAGATCAATCTGAAAATCACAATCCAGTATCAATGAACAGGTAGACATTCTCGTGCCATTATTCTCCAGCTCAAATAAAGAAAAATCTCTCGCTGGTCAGCTAGAGATTGACCTGAAGCCAACGTTCACGATAGTCTTCTGAGTCAATACTCGTAAACATGGTTTGCTTACAGGTCTGTATATGCCTAACAGTACCCAGGGTTAGCCGACGGCTTTTAGTCTTGACTACGGCCACTCTTACTTTTCCATCTATACCTCTGGATTAGGACGTTGCTCTTCCACATGTTTATGCGTGTTTTCTTGTTTCACTCTTTTGCTATAATATACCGTCCTCCAGCGGTTTGTACCAGTCGGCGTTCGTCTCATCAAAACACATCAGGATAGACCTGCATAAAACTGTTTATCTGTAGACGAGCAATATGACATTCGATCACTGAGAGAAACTCAGTTTTACAGTTATTGATGTTCATGCGTTTACTGGATGAGCCAGCGGTAACGGGAGCAGAAGCAGTGTATGTAAACAATAAATTAACCAATGTTACGCCCCCAGTCACATAACAATGTTACAAACTAACAAATGAAATCTGTTTCCGTTGTCAACTAGGTATCGCACCGAGAGTCTAAATCAATGGTGTGGAATAAAAGTGTCATTTTTTCATTTTTGGGCCCATTCTGAATTCTCTTTGTGTCACTAATTTTGAGGTTCAATCACCCCGCAACTATGAACATCCACGATGCCTCAGTGTTTCTGCATCTCAAAATTGACCAGAAAGTGGATAGAGTTTTGCAGAGGTCATCATTCAGCAATAAAAAGTTGTTTGCGTACATAACATCGACTGATCTATCCTTCAACGACGGTTTAATTTAAAAACATCAGACTATTTCTGGAAAGACTTTAATTGACGTATAGTTGAGCGGAAAGCATGAGACTGTGCGATCTAAATCAACGTTTCTTGCTGTGATTGTTTCAAGTAATGAACTCTTATTGCCTCATTATTCCGTGAGAAAGTATTGACAAAGAAATTAAGGAGCACAGATATTTAAAAAGTTAGAATGTTGTAAATTCGTAAAACACACCGTCTGTAATAAAGCAACTCTATTTGTCTACTCATTGTATGACCTTCTCTTACATGTGAACAAGAAGGTCTATGCGCGGTTGCCAGATGTGCACTTTTATTGCACATATCTATTGTGTATTTTGTTGCTGTTTCAAACAATCTTTTCAGGGATGTAATTTCGTTTGTTTTCTAATGAGCATTAACCAGCCTGTGCTTCAGTTGCTGTTGTTAGCCCCCAAAGTACTGTACAACAGTGCTTTCGCAATACAATGCTGTTCTGAAGACGTCTTCAAGAAGTTCTTTTACGGTGTACGGAATTACGCAGCAATGATATAATCCGAATTTCAACTGAAGTATTCGATATCGAATAACGGCCAGGTCAAATGAAGTGTATAATGACCGTCGACTTATCTGACCAAGGCAGGATGTTGTCATTAAGATGACAGAATAATGAATGCAGGTGTGTACTAATGGGTAACTCAAAGTCGCAAGTATATATAAGTACCGTTTTGCCTTCACTAATTAATGCAACTCGTTCTCTGATCAATGAAGACCATCTACTAAGAATTTAAGTTGACCTACTAGGTAGGTCCTCTCAAACGGCCGAGAGACAATCTTGTCTTTTCCGTAACTTGGACGGCATTGGCCTCTATCAAAACACCACAACTTCATACCAAAAGTATTCTGTTGACTGCTAGACGGACCATCTTTCTGGTGCATGTGGGAAGTCATTGCTATCACCAAATTAGTACCGGAAGCGTTAGTATTTTTTACTACGCATTCATGTTAACCTTTGAGCCAACGACTACTCCACTGGAACGTTTGACATTAAGTCTGAGCCGAACTTTGTGCGGGTACCATCTGCGAATCGTGGGTTTATGGACGTCAGTGGCCTCCGTCATTGACTGGTACCAGCTGAAGTAAGAACTCACTAATACCACACTGTGAAACTAGCTGGAAAGTAGTCTGTAATGATCTGAACATATCCTCTTATACCATAGGTTGCAATTAGGCGAAAGAGTTCAGTCTTTGGGCTGAAAGTTAACTGGCATGACAGTTCTTGTCTAGGTTCTCAGTGTCGGCATAGATCTCTGATCACAAATGTATACAGATTGAACATCACTCAAAATTGATCGCAGCTGTCTCATCCCCATATGCTCCTCAGTCGACCCGTTTGGGAAAGAAACACCAGACCCGAGGTTTGTTTTTATTAAAACTCGTGAGTAGTGCATATCTTTGCCACTGTCAGGACTAGAACCCCGGCCACGCTTTCATGAGGCAACCGTGTTTACCACTGTGCCATTGACCTCATATTAGGCATGACTGAATTTTCATTTGTGAACGTTCAACTACTTTTGTTTGTGAGTAATGATCAGGTTGCCTGATCGCTTCGAGAAGAGACACAATAACTATCCTGGTAACTCCAATCGATGGTTCCTCAATTAGGACCCCTCTTTAAGTTGAAGTCACAGAAACCATAAACTTGTTGAGCGGCATGTTGATTACCGGAGATTAGTAGGGGATTTTGTTTTTCCATATAAATTAAACACCAACGACCTAGTGGTCAGCACGGCTGCCTCGTGAATGTGTAGAGGCAGTTCTAGTGTCTGCCGTGGCGAGGATATACGCCAAAGACGAACTTTAATGAGAGCAAAACTGAAGTCTAATGATTCTTTTCGAAAGGGACCGACTGAAAAGTCTGTCTGAATGCGATAGCTACGATCAGTTTTGTGTTATGTACAATCTGTAAGAAATCCAATCTTACTCATGGCTCATCAATAAACAAATATATATGTCACGCAGCGGCCTACACTTTCCCGAAACTGTCGTTGTCTCCACAATGACCATCGGGCTGAGCCTTTCAGATAATAGGTGGTATAACCAGTCGACTTCAACCATGCAGCAGACCGTGCTCTCCTTATCTGTTGCGCATCCTTTTGCTCATTGAGTAAGATCGATCAGCCGTTTTGTGATTGACCTGCGAAAGATCAACCAACCACCTCAACCACAGAGAGGGTTGGGTAGTGAAACCTTCTTCAACCCCTTCTAAGGCTGTAGTGGATGCTTGCTGGTTCACAGGCCGAGCAATTTCAGCCTGTGAGCGGACAGAAATGCAGCAGTTAGAGAAACTATAGTTGAATGTGATTCCAGCCTTTCAAAGTATAATAAGTTTGCGCAATACAATCACAAAATTAGTTTCTTCTTAGAATTATAAGAGAATAATAAAACGTTGCACAAGGTGTAATATTTTTCGCACCAGCATATTCAACGATTTGAACACATGCGTGCATGTAACTAGGTTTCGCTGGATAATTTCGAGAAAAGTCGGCAAACTATTGGGCGATTATAACCAGTTCTTTTAGTGTCATATCTTGTTGAGCCACCACGGCAAATGTAGTGTGGGCACGACGTGTTTCAGTAAACCCAAAAGACGGCTTGATGCGTTTGACTGATTACGACCCAGTGAATTTCAGGGTGTGTCTTTTTCTAGTAAGGACTAGAACACTGAGCGCGTTAGTTGGATCCACCTTGTGGTCTGCTTCAGGTTTGTGATTATTGATCAGAAAGGCTGTAGTATGGTCGTCTAAATCAGTCAGTGCAGTCACGCTGACCAAACAGATTTTCAATTACTTTGTAAAACCACATGGTAGTTACGGTATTCGTTGTATTACGTGCTGATCATCAATATGAAACCATTTTATGATGGCTGCATCTAGTCGTTGTTTCGCATGTTTCACAAGCGAACCGTCAAGAAAAACATCAAACTTGAGCGCAATAATTAAACAAATATTTCCCAACTTTTTTCATTCATCTTAGTGATAAACAATGCTAGGTATTTCTTGCAACTCATCTTCAAAGTATACGTTCCTTGCATCCGAGAACACATGGTCTACCAGACCCCTTTTTTCAAGCGGATAGGCAAAAATTGTGGGGATGCATACGCTCATCGGTGATGATTGGCTTCTCGCAGATTGACTTCGCAGTCGTTGTTTCTATTTGTCAAAATATCTAACAACGATAGATGATCTGAATGACTCTCTTTTAGCGTTATGTTAATGTTTGGATGTGCTGAGTTTATCATCAAAAAACGATGTTGCGTTCTTTGTGTATTTAAAGACCAGCAGAGTGGTGTCTAGCTATCGCTTATATACCTGAGGATATTCTATTGACCCAGCCCTCTCTCGTTCAATAATTGGCAGTAACAAGATCAAAAAAGAATGTTCATAGTGACTCCGTCAAGTTAGCGACGATTGTAAGCTTTATAACAGACTTCACATCATATATACAAATTTAAAGTATAGTCCAGCTATCCGGTAACCATAAACAGATGAAAATTAAATTCATTTAAATAACAACTGTGCCCAATCATTCTCTCCACCGGACTATTTGTAAAAATCCATTTACGCTAAATGAGATTATGCATATGTGTGTGATATCTATGAGGATGACAGATTGTATCAACTCGAAATTGTTTGCTTAGGCTGAACTTATAACCCATGCTGACGTCGCAGTAGCTCTGGTTACTTAAAATAATAAAATAATGAAGGATTGATGATATACATCCATCCGTGGACGTAGTTTTGAGGGTCTTATCAGTCTCGTGCTGTGTCTACTGTTCTCCTAGGTCCAAGTTACATGGAGATGTGTGTTTTGGTATTGGTATGTTCGCCGAGCTTGGCATTTAGGTTGCAAACGTTTCATCACCAAGCGAGGTGACATCATCAGTGCGTAATCGTTTTAGCGTATACATAACGATTACGTACTGATGATGTCACCTCGCTTGATGATGAAACGTTTGCAACCTAAATGCCAAGCTCGGCGAACATACCAACACCAAAACCATCAACCCGAGCTACGAACAACACCACCACTGTTCACATCTATCCGAAAGATGTGTATTTATCATATACAAAACATTAATCCATTAAGTGTCACAAGATTTTCGTCACTTAATTGTTGCTACAATACTGAGTAAACAAATCGATATGCAGAGCATTATAGCCATATAAATATGCGTGCAACCAATACTTGTTCGAAATCGGACATGACATATATCGTTCCGTATAGTCAGCTATACTTTACAGAATACTGAAATAGTTTAGTCGTAAAGAACTGCTCAATTCAATGTATTCATTTGAAAGCCATGTTGAGATGACTCAGTTGTTTCCTTTCACACCCTAGCAATTTCACTTTTGCTAGAAATTTTATTCTCATTTTAACATGCGCATTATGCTGAAGAATGTAGCGATCCAAATTCTTTATTACTGCGTTTAGTGCTGAGGTTTTAATCTTCTAAGAGTAGATTAGGAACAAAAACCTTAGTAGTCGGTTGTATGGGGGCCCAAATCACTCTTAAGTCGTAATATATATATGAAACGCAAAGAAAGAAAGGCCACGGTGCATGATTTCAAGTGTGGTAGACTTTTTGGCAATTTTATAAAATATGGCAATACAAGTAATATGTGTTTAATCGTCAAAAGTCCCTGGAAGTACGTGATCGGTTTCGTACCTGTAGCCATTCATCAGCTTCGCTTACCTCATGAAATCTGATCACATATCCTACTATAAGAACGGCAATTATCAAATGCTGATCTGCGGATTGATGTACGGACTCCACTGAGTCTGAGATAAACGTCACAAATAACTCACAGCTGTATTAATATCTTTAGCAAGCAGCAAATTGTCGTACATTTTGAACTTGACTGTGTTCCCTGATAAGAAAGTGCGGTAACATTCCGCTTTTACGTTGATATGTTCATTACAATACAGTAGTGGAATGTGTGGGTTGATAGACTCATTGATATTCCGGAACCGCGGTGATCATGGCAAATTAGTAGTTTATCATTAGCAAGCACACTGCATCGGCTACGGAAGATCAAACTTGTATTAGTTCACTGTTTACAACACATCTCTATTGTGATATCAGTTTGATGTAGTTATTGTGTTGCATATCCACGGGTGAACTGCTCTATACCTTTTTCGACAAGCCGAAGCAGATGCCATTGTGAAACAGACAAACTGACGAGTTGAAATTCATTCATCGCTTTCTCAGTTAAGAAGAACCGAGTAGAAACTGACCAATGAAAATTCTCCAACAATCCTTGTGTGCTGCATTTACAGTCGAATTTTTGGAATGCAGTAGTTTGCCACGAGCTCTTTGATAACCTCGTAGAACGCCATCGGATTACAGCCGAACATTATAACATTATTGCGGTCGTCGCTCAGAGCACCACATTTGGCAAAGTTTTTAACAAGGGCACTGAGTCCCTTCATGCCGATTTTCCGGAGTAGCATACATGCTTTTGTCGTCAGATGTTAACATTTTTATTTAAAAATTTCAGCTGCTGACGGTGAACCGGCAAACATTATGTTGAATGTACAAAGCGACGCCAAGTGAACGAACTGACCAGCAGTTCAAACCTTATGGTATTCCACAGTGTCAAAATCGCCATTCTACGCAGAACTCTTTAGCTCGTCAGAATTCTTCAGTGGATGACTTGGAAGGAGTAAATTTCGGCGGTACTTACACTGTAAGACAATAAGGAGTAGTAAGATTTTGTAATTTTCTAAACTCGTACCAACCGTCAAAACCTCAGCCAAATGTAGACGAATGCCCGCTGTTTCACAGATGGAAGATGCTGCGCAACTGATGGACTGAAGGTAGAAAACAAAGGTATTGAAGATCCCAAATGTTTGTACCTATTTACTTGAAGAATAAAGCCTTACAGTTAGAAGGCTTCCTGATAAAGAACAAGAGTTTGGTGTAACAGTAATTTAAAGGTGACAGTTTCAGTCACAGTTAGAACGAATGTTTTTGAAATGAACCAAATAACTTTTGCAAGTGCCTATCTTGTCAGATACCTGGGACTCGGTAAACAATTACTGTAACAGTTGCCCAACAGATCTGTTACCTTTGAATCCAGCATGTGGTGGAGGGAAAAATGAACGAACTACAATAAACCTCGGTAGGAAAAATAATCAGTGAAGTCGGGGACTGAACTCACCAAGAATGAACAATGTTCATACAGAGTCTAATGGTACTGGGGAAGCACCTGGAGTGTCCCAAGCGTAGTTGATGCTGCGAAGCGTTGGGGCTGAAACTTACTCCAACGACGAAGTGTTTCAACCAGCTGCAAGTCACCGACCGTTGGAGGACTAACTAACACGGGCCAGTGACAGAGTTTATTTACGTGTTGTGTTTATGTTTTATCAAGTTAAACAAGAACGTACAGCGCGGTTTGATGCAGCAGTTACGCGAGGCTAGCAGAATGAAGTCTAGAGAAGTGAAAGTAATACAAACACACCGGCTCAAGTTCTATTACACTGATGTTAACATATGTGCAGCAGATTGGGACTTACATCAACACTGCATTGCTCGTTTGTATAAGAATACAGCGTGAGCCTTAACAAATAATCGAAAGTTTGCTAAAAACGTCACAAATGAGCTGTTTCAATCGGTAACGAGACATATCTTAGCTGGAGGTCATTAGATTGGTGACTTAAAATCATAAAAAATATTGTTTCTTTATCTAATTCCGAAACTGACAATCGCTAGCAGTTGTTGAGTGATGGACCGATGGTCGGTCATGCAGGCACAAGATCTGTTCATCGGCTTAGTCTTCCATACCTGGACTTATGATTTTGGCGCATCAGTATTTTTGTTAAACGTCACATGTGGTTACAGCTTGCACACTGACGCAGACCATTTGGTCGACCTTTTACAAAGAAGGCACCAAAAACTCTTAATTTCCTCCTTGTTAAAGCTCATCAGTGGCATATATCTTTGACAGTAATGGAAGACGAACTCCGGCTACATTTTTGTGAAGCAGTCCTGCCTGGATCTGTGCTGTTGACCCAAATTAGGCATTCACGAACCTTCAGAACTGATGTTTGAACCACTTCTGCGTATGAATAAAGCTTGATGTTTTGGTCTCTTATCGTGAGATCAGTGGTAAAGTAAACATGACGGATGATTACTTAAAGTGTAGTCGGAGTTTAACCCATGATCGAGGAAGGGATACACATGGTCAATAATTTTTGACAACAGCGAAACGTTACTTATGTCCTTTTATGTAAGAGCGATAGGGCAGATTTTGTGAATGCAAAAGTAACAGTCAATGGAGTAATACTGAACTAATTCTAACTCCAAGTAATCTCAAATCAAGCAATGTAAATTCTCTATACTTCAGCAGATTCAAGTTCCGGTTTCCCAGGCAAACTTATGTAACCGCTTCAACTGGAAAGTTGTTTGTTTCTGGACATCTATCAGTGAGTATATGGAACTGCACAACTGTGAACGCTAACATTTTTTGTGTGACTGACATACGTCCACATTGGTTGGCACTGGTGCATTGCCATTTTCTGTGCTGACACTTCCCGCAGATTACTTATACACCATTCCAGTCGTTGGAATCTTCTCGGAGTTGAGGAGTGTCCTTTATTTTCTGTACGTTCGACGAGTGTCCGGCCATTTTGACAGCGACGTTTTGCAACATACAAATTATTCAGTGCTTCAGTTTAGTCACAGTCGTTTAAAAACTTGCTATATGAATGCTTGAAAACCAAACCCGTCGCTGCAACAAATGGCTATCCGTGAAGACTATTTTCTGTTCATTAAGGAATCTTTTTGATTATATGACAGTAGGCAGTCTAATCTACTAGGTAAGACAGAACACAAAATTGACTCTGTATTGAATAAGTCAGAAAATATGTCTCAAGATTGCTGCAATGAGTAGCCGTATCTTATATGTTATCACAAGCTAGTAGATTCTTCTAGGCGTAGTTTATCTTGAATAGTTCTTCATCTTGTATCTAGGAGATAATAGAAGAAATTTCAACCCTAATCAGCATAAGTTTGCTGATATTATTTGTAAATATACTAGTGATCGCCGTAGTTCACTTTTATTAGGTAAGCAGAGAAATTGTTTAGAATATTCTGAAAATCAGCAGCTACACTCAACCCCATAGGAGTTTCTAAATCTGATTTTTTGGATTTTTCTGTACATGAAATACTGTCAAATGTTTCTTTCTCATCCAAATGTTACATCGACCGAGTCAATAATCAGACCTATTTGTAGGTCAGTCAGATATTTGGAAATTTTACCATCTAATTTACTTTCATGATTAGAGCACGGTATTGAGTGCATAACAAACTTTTACCCTTGTTTCACCGTCCCTCAAACTGTTTACTAGTTTTATTTCATTGTATGAAATTATTTGTTGTGAGTTTTGTGTCGTTCTGTTAAACCTAATATTCCCTCGTTTACATTCACCACCAAATACACTAGAAATATGCTTTCTATTGTTTCTAATCCTCAGTTTCACCAACAATAGCACTGCAAAAGATGACACCGATGCTTAACTGTCATGTAATCTTGGAGGGAAGAAACAGGTCTTCTATCGAAAGCCAAATAAACGGAATGAGTAGGACCTAATTAATAAGAACAACTCTGTGGATACTCAGCCATCAGTGTGCTCACACTTTGGGAACACAACAGAGCCATAAGTAAAAACTAGACGTTGTTGCCAACAGAGCTTTGTCATGAAGTTTACTGCCACGTAAAATTAACTGCACTTAATACACTATTAAATCGGCTGAATAATGATTACACTAATGACTCTCAGCCAGGCTAACCGTCATTATACTGTATACTTCTAGTCACTGACAACCTCAGTCATGAGACCCCCAACACGGAAGATGAGCCTCACCTGCAAAAGCCGACTTTTTGATAATCAACCTTACCTCATTACATCAAATCTTCAGCTGTCCACCTCGCATCTTGTGTCAATCGTCCACAGCGTCAACAAAAGGGATTTGGGGTGATAGATGATTAGCTTACATGCAAAATGCATGGTTCACTCACCTAAGTCTGTGCGTATTCAAAGACTGTACGCCTGATAACCACAGTTTAATATCAGCATCAGAACCTCCTTTTTGCTCATCTCGTAGGGTTACTTGACGTAATCGACTGAACGGAGGCTTGATTGCATCTTAAGCTCTATTATAATCCATGTAAGTGTTAACAGTCCTTTCTCCGATCCGTTCCATAGTTCTCACCATGCGTCAATTAAGCACGTGGTTCACAGTGGTACCCAGAAAACTGTGGACTTATGTTCACCTTGAGGGTTGATTATAAGGCCTCGAATCCTTCGTATAACTTCATAACAAACAAAAAATAAGTAAGGATTTAAAAGAATGGCCAATCGGTACTTAGACCCATAAAACTGCTTCTTGTTCTGCTTTATCTCTGATCATACTGTAAACCAATAAATTACCGACTCTGTTGTTTTGGTAGAACTTGAGTAGTCGCCGTGATGGCAGGTTCAATATGAATCCACCAAGCGAATGAATAAACAAACTGTTGTTGATGTTGTTACATTTTGTGGTATTTAAAATCAAACTGAACAGAAGTGGAGCAACCACTGCCCACTTGAAACAACAGAGTTGCCATTGTACATCCATAAATTCTCAAACCGCAATAAATGTACCCGGAACTCTGTTCACTAATGCCTTATCGTAATCACACCAAAAGTTTGTCAGAAAATGCTCCGAAAGAAAAGGAAATATTTTAAAAAATCTCCGACTGCCCTGGTTCTTTACAACGATGTAGGATTTAATTATGTTACACTTTGAATGGCATAAGTTTTGATCACGGTTTCAAATATTCCTAACTAATGGATTGAAGAAGGTGTACTCAAGTTGAGTCCTACTCGTAGTAGAGGTTGTACGCTCATGGCGTACGTAAATCTTCGGACCAGCACGTAGATACCGATCGTCAAGCTCGCAAAACAAAGTGGTGGCCATGCAAAATAGCTGTCAGTTTTTAAATGACTGCCAAAGTTTCATGCTTTTTTAAGGAGCAAAATATGTTATACTTTTGCTATTCTTAACTGCTTTCATCTGTTCTCCGCGTTTCAACCTGCCTTCCCACAAACCAGTATGACTCTGGCGGCCCGTTGCTGTGTCGTTCAGCCGTCGACAACCAGAGGGTCATTACGGGTATTGTATCTTATGGATTGAGATGCGCATCAGCATACCCGGGTATTTATACCAGAGTACCGCATTACATCGACTGGATAAGAAATATCATCAACAACAATTAAACATACACGTTGCAACAATTATCTTGTGAAGCTGATGCGGAACACGCACAAATATACAAGTATACCTCAATACCTCCCTGCAATGATGTTGTTATTCCCTTGTTCCGTCTTTATTTTCATGGCGTGACCAGAATCATCCGTGTTCCATTAAACTGGGCGAACGGGAATTGCAATGGGTTACGGTTTACTGCCCATCGAGTGTCTCTGTGTTACTCGGTCACCTTTGTCACAAAATAGGGGTCAGGCTGAGGCAAACTATTATGTGAGTTGGTGGTATACACAGCATTCCCCCATCAAGATTACAAGTTTCACTATCATTTTTAAAATCATCTCTGTGTTCAACGCCCATTAGCTTATGGCTTTAATCTTTCTTCCGTTGGTCATCATTTTCATCCACCTGCAAACAAACAAAAAAGGGATAAGCCAGGCACTTTAACCGAGCTCTTACGATAGCATACAATCTGACCACTATCCCAACTAATGAAGGAAAGTGAACGCGTTGTTCCTGTGAACGTATCTCTCTTAAATAGACTACGAATTGGAAAGAAAATTGCGCGGATATGCTCTTCTTCCATAAGTGCGTACGATAAAGATTTAATTTGCCTCAAATGACCGGTAAAGGGTGGAAAATCGGTAGAAAAGTCTAAAATACTATAAGACCTTCGGTAACGATCGAGTGGTATCGTCCGTGTGTATTCTGATGTAGTGAGGACGCAAGATCACACTATACTATTACTGAGTAGTAAGGCATGAGCGTACATTTGGATATTGAATCAACCGGGGGTGAATGGGTGGGTGAATATGAAAAGAAACATTGGAATTCCGTTCGGCATGTAATGGTTCTCGGTATTTACAGGAATGGGGTATTGGAATCTGTTACAACCGTGACATTCTGGAATCAGTGTTACACACAAATGAGTGTGTTTTTCTGTTGTCGGTTTGAAGCGCATACCCCATATGTTAGTTTTCCGAATGACCAATCCTTAGGTTTACAATACTGTTGAGTAATTAATGTGCCTTCCTCGGCAAGGGCCGGTGGGATGGTCGATCGAAGGATAGGTTTGCTGTTTCAGTGGAAAGCGAGGTCAATCATGTAGTTGCACAAAATCTCCTTTCGACCGTGATGACTTTTAACTAGGTTGAGGTGATGAACATTACTCACGTCGAAATCAACAAACCACTCTAGTTTATGAACGAATACTCAGCATTTAGCAACCACTTAATAAATTGTTAGGTTAAATAGTCAGTTATTTGGTAGAATTGTCAGGACTAAGAATTAGCTTTGCTAGCGACGCATATAAGAGGAATCGTATGCATGGGTTTGCGTGTTGATATATATAATCCTGGAGGTGTAATAAGATCGAATTGAGAATGTGAGTATGAATTCGAAAAGGTCAAAATGCAGAGGAGGATTAGGGTCGACCATAAGTTTCGAAGAAAACGACTTGCATGCCACAACACGTTGAAGCGCGACAGATTCATTGAAACTAATACAAACAATGTCAGTCCAGCTAAACAAATACCTAATTGGCTAGTCCAGATAAAATAAGTGGAGAACACCATACCCAAAGGAAGGTCTTGGCTTGTTGATGTGTTTCACTTGTTAGATGATGGGTTAATGAATTCTGATTGTTCAGCTTCAAGTTTTAACCGGTGCGTATATTTCTGTATATATTTCGTCGTTACATCTGTTTACTGGTCTTCTGTTCTGTATCCCAACAAATATCCGTTAAGTTGGGCTAATCAGAAAAATAATCTATTTACTAATGAACCACCTAGCTTATTTTGTGTAATTGACATTGTTTCATTCCTTCATTACTTACGTCCAACGTGTTTGTCGGTTCTGTTGTAGCTTGTGACTTTCTGCTCACTAGTTCGCTTTACCGAGTCAGTGATGTTTATCTATGACTATTGGGGGGCTATGTTTGTAAGCATCATTTAATCTTGACAGCCCCTGGGGCCATCGACGGTTTCCTATCATATCTGTAAACGACTCACCTATCCATTGAATAGCTAGGTTTTACTTAAAATCACCTCGAATTTATTTCTTATTTGTGCGATATCTAGCCTGTCCTTAATAAGCCGCTTTCGGTCAGGCACTTACGTGAATTTAAGCTGCGCTGTTTACACTGCTTAATGTTCCCTTGACTTATCCAGTTATTCTGCCCAATGTTTTTGCACAGTTAAGGCATCTACAAAAGATTACCGTTGAAGTTTGTTTCTTCAACCTTGTTTATTATTGTCCTGTTTAATGTCGTACCAAATCATTGTCTTCACTTGTGTCACTTCTACTTTTCACACCTGGATGATTGGATGTACTAACGTCGCCTAAGTTGTTTGACCTTGATTACTCGTTCCACCCATGCTCATAAATCATTCGTAGTTGGCAGTAAGACATGATCCTATCGACTACTCGTTACCGGTCAACTTCAAGTAATGCAGAATCAACAACGGACTCACCATACATTCACAAAACGGACTGTAGAATTACTTCGTGTTAGACATAACTTTAGACGCACCCACTCTTACTAGCCGAACAGACAACCGTGAACGTTTTCGCAGCTCTGGGCTGGCAATGGTCTGTTTCTGCCAAGTACTGGTTCTAGAGAGATCTAAGTATTAATGCAGTCGACGATCTTCGTCACCGAGTCAATCGTGTGCAGAGATTGACCACATGGTCGTCAGCCATCGTTGGCGTGGCTGTTTCAAGGATCGCAAGTCAATCTGGAGCGCCTGCTTGGATTCTGATCATGCGCAGTAGTGGTTCAAGTCTGCTTAGCGATTTTGTGGGAGGCCACCCCGCTATCGATCACAAATTGACATATCTAAATTAGAACAGGTACATGCGCTTTATGTTTACCAGTGTGAGCTTGCCTCTTGTATGGGTCCCTATCCATCAGACGACACTGAAACACATTGTGCACATACACGGAATGCAGTGCAAAGGATCGACACTGCCTTGTGGGGTATTGCTACTTGTTCGAGTGCCAGCCATCAGGTCCCTATGCGGTCAATGGAATTTCTCGATGCTCACCGGAATATTCCACCCAGCCATTTGTACAGTTCGACCTGCAAGGCTACCCACCTGGAGCCCCGGTGGCAACTACGGGAGGATCGCGAAATCTCACTAACACAAAGCGTTATATGGATTGGACATGCCGGTGCTGTCGGGAACGCTCGAAAGTCGTTCAGTCCCATCCGAACATCTGGTAACAAAAAGCTAGATATGAGCAAGGTAATCTGCGAAATCAATAGTGAATTTGTAGACAACCTACAATGACGCTTAGGACGCTGTGCTGAGCGTTTTCAGCAGTAGTTCAACTGACCACCCGTGCAAATGACTACACACGTGGGCTCTGCCTGTGCTCACTGATCTGTTGACGGTTCTCCGCCTTCAGAAACAGAAGCCTGTCTCGAGATCAGGTTTTTGAAACGTCAGAAACCCGATCCAGACGAACACTCTCCTCGTAGTTAGACGTCCAAACTTAGTTAAAGGGCTGACGGCTCTGCTTCAGGTTCTCTGGATAACTAAGGTTGTTCCAAGTAGTAAAGGTTTCGTTAACACCGTCCTCGTTCTAAAAAAGAACTTAAGCACTTCATGTGCTAATCATATGTGGATTTGTTATTTTTCTATTGCGTTAAAGTTCTCCGCAGTCTTCATACTTCATAAATGAGGTGAGAGGTGCAAGGAACCTATCCATGAACAGCAAATCGCATTTCGGAATGACTTCGGATGCATTGACCACACATTCACATTTCGCCAGGTGCATGAATTTAGACATTCATATAGAAGGTAAATGATTGATGTCTTCTTGGATATCATAGGGGTTTTCCTTCAGTTGAAAAAACTGTCCTTTGGGATTGACTATCAGGGAAGGGTATGCATGCGAAGTATATGACCATCCTAAAAGTAATTTATTAGCAGACCTTGTTAAACCTTTTGTTTACGGCAGAGTTCCGTTGAACTTTAATGTCACAAGCGGTGTGCAACAAGGTTGTCAAGCCCACTGCTTCCTTTCAGAATTAGCGATAGAAGGGATCTTAGAGTGTACTGTGATAGACTGCGAATATGATGGTGTGGGTTTGCTCCGAGGCACTTAACTCTTGGACAAAAGTATGCAGACGACATCACCCTAATCCCCGAAGGCTCACAGGGAGCCCAGAACATATAAGACAGATTTGGGGCTTTGATTCGTCAGTTTAGTAGGGTCTTTGGACCGACTAACTGCAAGGCGCTGTTGTAAGACTGACCAGACTCTAAGCGGTCTCTCACTCTTGCTGTTGAATAATTGGAAGTAGCTGAGAACTTTATGTGCTTTAGGAGCTATATCAACGTTAGTGGAATGCATAATGAGGTCACAGGTGCACAGCTGAGTGTCGGCTGATGTTTGACAAATTATATCATCTACGCTATTGGCACGGCCAGAGACTTTTGTGAGAGGCTGATTATATAATGCCACCGTAAAGGCAGTCCTATTGTACAGCTCCGAAACCTGGTCTATCCCTCTGCAGAATATCCATGGAATATTTGTTTTTGACGGTCACTGTCTTCAATGAATTAGCGGTATGTGGTGGGAGTACCGCATAAGCAATGACGAAGTTCGCCGAAGTGTCTTCGAAACACGTAAACTCTGTCGACATTCAGGCCTACTGACCTCTTCTCACGGGCTTCGCTGGCTTGGCCATATTTCATGAATAACAAACCATCACTCGCTTCATTATGCCTTGTTTCTGATTTGTGCGTTAGGTTGTAATTGGCTGTCCAGTGAACCGAATCTGACTTGGGTTTCGTATATGACAGCACTCAGTGTGAAGCTTGCTTGAGTACGGCGCTCTCGGCTGTTTGGATGGCGTCCAAAGGACACAGAACACCTGTGTTTGAGAACATTGTCTGATAGCGTGAACAGCAGAAGTCAGTGACGCTCATGTTGCAAGCCTGTGTGTGCATCGTTGTGACTTTATTTCGTTCCTCCATATTTTTCTCTCTCCTGTGTCCTGTGCGTTACTTTTTCTAATATTATGACAGGTTTGTCATCCTTTTTAGTTATTTCTGTGTTTAGTATATACATATATAAACGAGACCTAATTTCCTTTGTTGTATAATAGACAGTTCCTTTGTGAGTAGTATACTACTTACAAGTAGTGTACTATTCACAAGCGACAGTCAGGAACTAAAGGGAAAACCCCAGCGCCAGCAAGACGACAGACCAGAAGAGACTATCGGAATAGTGTGTAGATGGCATAAGGAAAGTGCCACCAGGGCGAACGACAACGTACTTCCAGCCAACACATGTGAATGCACACCAGCCGTGCAAATGAGTGTACGTGTTTGTCGTCCCATGTTCAACATGACCTGTACGGAAGTTTGTGCAATAAACGACTTTGAAGGCCAGACATGTCTTGCGCTTACCACCTTGTTCTAGTAAAACATTATTACCATGGTGCGGTCCTGTTTATCTGTGGTCCAAGTTAAGACCGACATTTGATAAAGATTGGCTTTTAGGAAGAAAAGTTTTTGGAAGCAGTTATCAAAAGGCTTCTGGTGGTAAGTTCAATAAAGTTGAAAACATGAAACATTAGCATATTTGAGCCTACTGATCAGTAATTAGCGTGCGCCATTCTAACTAACCAATTCGGTGAGTCCATTCTGCAAGACGAGGAAACAGTACATTGAATAAACGTGAAATCTTTTGCATACTTTGGCAAAACTGAGTTCTTGGGGTTCACACAGAGAAATAGGAAAACGGAAACATGAAGTTGGGACGAATGAAGAAGTTTTGTCAGCATTTAGATGTGTACAGTGGTAAAGGTTTCAAAAACTAATCACACAACGATATTAGGAGAGATGAGACGAGACCGGTGGTATCGAAACCGATATGGCCCATCATCTTTATTATGCAGCACTAAAGGTACATCGAGAAGCTTTTTATAGTCCATAGACTCAGATAATGTGCGCACAGTCAATCGAAATTTGAATGTGCCTGTTTACTATTGGCTTGAGGTTAGCAGTATTTTATCAGCCAACAGTTTTTCTCTACGTGACGTACTCTACGAATGTACCCGCGAAAAGTACAGCCGAAAATTCCACATATTAGCGCCATTCTGTCTGGTATTCCAGCTTTCTAGCTTTTAAATATAATCGGTTTCTTCAACTGAGATGGGAGTGGACGTGTGGGGATTAAGGGTACTTCAAAATTGGACACAACCCTCACTTGATTGCAGCCTTCCGTTTCAGATAAGCCTTTTGGCCAGCCCATTTTCAAAGGAAGCACTATGCTCGCATCTCGCTCTTATTACGGCTCATCAGTAACGCATGTCTTTGTCTATTCATAGACGGCTGTGGTTGGGTGTGTGGATTTAATTTTTCGGTCATGCCTGTTTTGAGGTTACTGGCGTTGTGGTTGACACGCTAGTTTCACAAGCACGGGGGTCAGAGTGCAAACTTTGATCTGCACAAAGATATGCGTTACTGATGAACTCTGATACGAGGGAAACTCGAGTCTTGTGTTTTCTTTCGATGTTGACTAGCCGAAAAGCTTACTTGAACGAGAAGGCTGCGATCAAGTGTGGGTGCTGTTCGATTCTGGGATGGAGGTGTTAGTTAACGAAGGCAAGTCGTATAAAGCTGATGCAAGACTTTTCAGTGGACTTCAAATATTACGGTTTGTCCTCTAATATCAAAACAAGATTTTTGTGTAGGATGACTCCTATCACTAACCCCATCGTTACATCCGAGATTCAGAAGTCACTTTTGTTGCCCAGCATCGTCTGAACATGCAGAGTTTCACAGTGTATCAGTTCACTTTCAAATACTGGTGGACTTGCAGTCCCTGTTTCAAAGATCTTTGATAGATTTGCATGTTCTATCGTTAAACGGATTTTCTGGAGTTGAAGAAATGAGAATCTATCATGGGTAGCAGACGTAAATCAAAATTTCCAATAGCTAACTAGTTGGTTGCAGTGGAAGGAAAGACCTAGGTGAACAGATAACCCATCGGCAGAAAGCGAATCGACGAATAGTCAACAAAAATGAAAATAATAGGACCAATTATTTTGGGTGTCCGGGCGTCCAAACTTTAGAACCTCTTTAAACGGACGATCGTATTGTTTGTGAAGTTTTATACAGTCTACAATGTGTATTGGCATGACGACAAATATTTTGATGGTCTACAATTGTGAAAGATTTGAGTGAAATTTTAATCTCACGATTAAGTGATTACGTTTTAGACATTTCAACAGGAGATACTGAAAGAGGGTGGGGCAAAACTCTGACAGATAAGAACACCTCGTCAGTCATTTGAAAGAAGATTTGCGCTTTTTTGACTGAAACTTGATTCAAATTTCCACAGGGATTCAATTGTGGCTAGAGAGGTAGATCGTACGTTGGAGAGTCAACCGTAAAAATGTCCATTTCTTTATCGAGGAGATTTAGGTTTCCACTGGGCTGCCTGCAGTATATTATACAATTTCACTAACCTATATTGACTGGGAAAGTTCTCAAGCTTCATCAATGTATAGTGTTTCTCTGTTAAACAGTTTCATCGTGTTCCATATTTTCATCGGATTACTAGCTTGGAAGTTCGTTTTCATCCGAATACGGCACGTCGAGTTGAACGTCGTGGGACGGGCTAAAGTTAACAGAATCTAATCAGTGTGTAGAGCGACTGGAGTTGTACACCAGCAATATCCTTCATTCCTATTCAACTGTAATAAGGCTAGCTTGTTATCACCAGGATAACTGTTACCACGTTTTTCATAACACGCTTTCATAAGATTTTTGTGCTATCTTTTTGTTAGTTGAACCTCAGGTTTCTGGCAGACGTTGCGTATTTTGTTAATAGATAACAGATCTGCCAAGGCATGATCGTGTTCGATTGTGCCCAAACAAAAGAAACCAATGGTATTTCTGTAATAAATCTGTGGAAGCCACCCAGTTTTTTTGTATGACCTGGTCTCGGAACTTGGTTGAACGATATTTTTTATCGTTGTGCACTAACAGGCTACTCAGATCTCTTCATTACTAATGGATTAGTAAAGAAACTACGTTGCCCGCTGTTTTTCTCCTAAGCCTTCTGTAGATTATTGATGGTTTACAGGACTGACATCCAGTGAACTACAACCCTTATGTCTAATTAACATCCTAGTTTGTTGACAATGATAGCAAACAGCAGATCAAGATTAAGCGAGCTTAAGAAACAATTCCACGTTAGTTCGATGTAGAATTATGTCGACACATCTGTATACCCATTGATCATTCATAATGATTTTCCAAAAAAAACAGAAATGCAAATATTGAAACCATTAGGTCAAAATTTTAGAACTCATATATATGAATAGCATTAGTGCTGATGGATAAACGCAGTATGTCTCATTACTTCCCAGTGTTCTATTATTACACAGACGAAAGTCAACTAACATACACTGTGGACTCTGGTGCTGCTGATTTCGTTTTTACGTGTATGCAAACTAGCAGTACAAAATTACTAACAGAATACAACGCAGAAATCCTGGGGGGGGGTCTGATTATCCACTGAATATGGTGCTAGTCTAGTTGAGAAAATTATGTATATTTTTCAGGCACACTTTTGTGTATGCAACTGTAGACTTACGGCGTTCGAATGGTTATAACACAAATCTTGAACTGTGTTAACCTAGAGTCAAACGTAGGTGACAGTCAAATCACCAGCAACAAAGATTTACGGAATAGGTGACAGTCCGAGTGATATCAGGAATTTTTGCATGTTAAGAATGATAACGTAGTAAGATAATTCGTAAAGCACCTGGTTCATTATCGTCCTTCTGGAATTCGTTACTGGTCAGATGAACGACCAAAGTGGATAGGTATTGAAAATCAAGTAATCTGGTGGCAGATGTTTTGCATATCTAACAATCTGTGCACTTCTGCGAGATTGGTCAAAAGGACAGTCAGCTAACGTCACATATAAAGCTACAAGTGGGTTATAATACATTACAAAATATTCAGCTCCATCCACTCAGTTAGTCCCGAAACAGCATCTACCGTCATCCCTACAGACCTGGTTTCTGTGGTACAGTTTTTCCTCAGAAGCTTCTGTGGGTGTCCGACTGCTTTTTTACTCCAATTACTGGAATCTGAGTACGAGCGTCATTGTCCTCTGTTCTTTTCATCTGTCTCATAAGCTCCGTCAAGTAGATTACAACAGTCTGTTCGCTGGAAAAGAACGACGTTTTAATAGTATTCCTGAACTACAATGGGATCCGTGTACATGAATCATGAAAAGATATGAACACAAATGAAAGGACTGGTGATGAAGCGAACACAGAATTTCACACACAGAGGTAGTTTTTAACATAGTGGACATTGGATAACAATAAACTGTTTGTCAAACATATCACGGCCTCAATGACTTATGAGTTCAGGGTAATTCAAGAGTAATACGGCAAGAAGAAATCCTTTGATGTGACATGTTTATGAGACACGGAGAAAGAAATTGATTGACAGTACCCAAAAAACTACTTTTCATGCTTGAAGCTCACTATGGTTACGCCCATGAATTACAAGTGCGGCAGATCAATGAAGTGCACATAACTTTTCGTGAGAAATCTAAACATAAACCTGCATCAACCCCAAATCTGACGTAAATCTAGCTGAGGAGTTCAGTATGAGACCTATTCAAACACAGTATTTCTTTTTTGAACCAATCGGCAACAACTTCCACCAATCACGTGCTGAGAACAGTGAATGACGATCGAAACGGGAGTGCACAACTGGTATCGCATATTTCGTGTCAAATTTAGCAATCTAGTTTGATCCGTTGCAATGCGAATTGGAGAAAATACCGCCAGAAGAAAGAAGGATGTAAATCGTGCTTTACCATTTATGAATTTTAGTTAAACAGTAACAAACTAGTAAACCTTCAGATAGATCTTCTGCTTCATATGATCATCTTCATTTTGAATCTCAACTTCGATTGTTAGTGGTCATAATATTATTTTGTTAGTATGGAGTTCCTGCGCCTAAGTCATTGTTGTCTTACTGTTGCCTAGACCTAGAAAGCATGATGCCTTTTCAGTCTGCGTGTAATCACATTGCTGCAAAACTGCACATACGGGATGGTTCAATGTGGGTTAGTTAATTTTTTACTCTCTGGTTTGATAGTCTGATTTATTATCGTTTATCTCCAGACGTGAATCTTCTCCACTGTGTGATCACACTGCTTCATCCATACAAACGATTGCCAAGTTAAACCATTGTATTTTATACAATCTGATAGAAAGCCTGTAATACTTTAGTATAGTAAGAACAGTAATGGTGGAACCCCAGTATCATTCATGAACACTTGACTATTTCAGTGATTCCAACAAACATGGATTGTTAATCAATAGTCTGAAAATAGTACAACATTGCAAACAAGTAGTAATAATATGAATCTGTTATAGTGATCACTCAGTATGAATGGGATGAGCCTGCTTAAAAGAAGACTCAATTCCAGCATCCAATGGAAGCAACTTGAGCCAGTGGTTATATATCCAAAAACTTGGACCCGCTGTAAGTAAACCAGGCACAGATTTGGCAGATAAAGAACGATTCAGATTTACGAGCTTTTTACAACGACAACAGTCAGTTATCTCAAATCTAACCAATATAGAACAGGATGTTCTTAGTTACATCAGGATGGGCCAGTCGATTAACGTCACTAACCCAATAAAGGCAACGTCACAGAAATTCTTAATCCAGAGGATTACCGAAAGAAGATGTTGTTAGGCAGTGGACGATATGAAGAGGTCAGTGAGCAAACGACCAAAACACTTCTTAATAAGGTCAGTGTACATACTATCAAGTTCTTCCGCAGCATGAAAGCAAAATTCGAACAGTCCAACTGATTTATTCACAATCCTAGGAGTGACCGTCCTTCGCGATTCTATGGCTTTTCAAAAGTACATAAAACTGGAATACCTATAACACCTGTTGTTGACCACAGCACCAGTCCAACCAACAAACTCGCCAAGTTTTTCAGCCGTGTAATTTAACCGTTGCGAAAGAAGTTGGTAAGCAACGTTGAAGTTTCTTTTGACTTTGTTAGCGAGCTCGACCACGTGACACTGTGTAATAATGAAACATTTCTTATATATGATGTGACCTGTCTATACAACAACGTGCGGTAAAATATAGCATTGATGTTGTTAAGAGTTTTAGAAAGTGAGAACTCTCTTAACACACGTACTAGTTTATCTCCTTCTGAAATTGTATCTGTTCTTGAAATCTGTTTTGCTCTCAACCATTTTCAAATTCAACAAAATGTTGTACAAAAACCGACGGTATAGCTACGGATTCCCTTGTAGCAACTGCAGTAGCCAATCTTCTTCTCGGATACCTAAAAATACAACCGATGAGTGAATTTATCTGCACTCCACGAATTTGATGGTGGTACGTAGATGACGCTTACATAATCACGACATATTCCTATGGCTTCTTAACTTAAAATGCACAATAGAAACTTAAAACGATGAGCACACTTCGTTTTCTGGACTGCCTTTTGTAAGTTGATGAGCAGCAGAGGTTCCAGGTGTAGGATCGAGCGAACCGACGGTAAGCGGTTGAGAATAATACAGCCAGCAGACAAAGAGTATATTGTTAACTTGCGAAATCAACGCGAGAATAAACGGATACAAATACGAAACGATAACGGAGCGAGGCGACAAGCGTGCACGGAGCGGGATCGTACGTTCGAGTGCGCTGGGGACTTGTCGGTATCTTTACTCGTTCAAACAAATGTTTGAGTACATACAAAAGTATAAGACAGAAAGAGTACAAATGATACTCGTAGCTCTAACATAATTGACAATAACGAATAGGGTCGCCACACAGGTTTCTGTGTACCACAAACCAACCCATTCTGGACAGTATCTCAACCGCAACTCGTCGCATCCAATTGACATGAAGAGAAGAGTCATCAAATCACTCGTCAATAGGACTACTAAGATCTGCACCATTAGACGTTCCAAAACAGCAAAAATCTCTCACATTAAAGAAATATTAGTTGACAATCAATATACTGACGCATTTATTGAGAACACAACTAAAAGGATGTCAACTATGGAGGAGACCAAAACGACCAGAATTTTCAAGTCTATTGTGCAAATACCGTATCGTGAACAAACATCTGAACAAATTCGTTGCATTCTTTCTGAGTACGCATTCCGGACCGTATTTCGGTTCACTAATACGTTAGAACAACTGGCTATGCATCCTAATGATTCTAGTTCAATGGTGACCAAACAGACTAAGGTTACAAAATCAAATGCGATGACTGCAGTGCAAGTTAAACAGGAGAGATAAACAGACAACTGAAAGTACGCGTTGTCGAACACAACAGGCACACGAGGATTCCTCCTAAACACGCATATTAACTTCAAAAGCTACAGAAAGATTCGGCCATCGCACTACATGCACTGTCAGAGAATGACTACGTAGGTTTTGATCAAACTCAAGTGATTCACAAGGGTCTGCCCATTTATGAGGAGCGCTACTGGGCTGATGCTCTCACCATTTACACACAACACGCTTGTGTTAACCGCAATGATAGCAAACCCCTGTCTATAGTGTGGCTTGGATAGATAAACAGCACCAGACACAGACGCGTCTTATCTACATCAGTCTCACCCCCACCTAATTGGCAAACGATTCGACCAACCAATTCAGATGCAACGCCGATTGACCTAACCACGGAAAATCTCACGTGACCCTTGTCCCTTGTTAATCTGATTTCGATTACAGCATTCCTGAGTAAGGTCACTCGAGGTGGCTGGAACGTAGAGTTACAACGTTGTGCTACTTTCAAACCAAATGTCAATAACGTGTTAAACACGAAGCCCAAACTGTTTGACTTCACTCATACTAAATTTGGTGCGGAGATCTAACAAATGACTTCATCAGGCGAATAGTTTCGTTCCTTACCGAGAGCTTTTCTAGTTGAGGGAGTGCTGTGACAAGTTAAGACAACGATGCTAAAAACTAGACTGAAAAGACAGAAAATGGAAAGTGAGATGAATTGGCGTAGATAATTTCCTCATAACACCTCGGTTACATCAGCAAAACTAAAATAAACAATGTATAATGGGCCACCTTAGCATAAAAATCGCGAAGCAGTATGGCGTTCTGTAG
This sequence comes from Paragonimus heterotremus, assembly GCA_013368495.1. NCBI lineage: Eukaryota > Metazoa > Platyhelminthes > Trematoda > Plagiorchiida > Troglotrematidae > Paragonimus > Paragonimus heterotremus. Next base: position 53,780 of record LUCH01000884.1, on the reverse strand, counting down.
AGAGTTATATTAGTTTCTCACCCCAGATGCGTTGGTCAACTGTAGAACGTTCCAGATGTGCGATGAGAAATTTGTTTCACAAATGTTGAGGCCAGGAGTAAAAAGAAAACAAAAGATGCAGGAAACGGTCAAGGTGAAATTAAAGGTCAATTCGCTACAAAAGTATAATTGCACGGGAAATGAAAAACTGTAGTTAATCTGTGTAAGGAGCTAGTTGTCGAAGCGTACGAGGAGAGAGTACTGGCGTATTTGTACAAAAAAGACTGCGGTGGTCTCTTAAGCTTACAGTCTGTGACTTTATTTGGGGCATTATGTCACAGTACATTCCTTAGAGTGGTTCTTATAATGAGCGGATTAAAGTTCAGGCGAAGTCAATGAACTAATAAATGCGACCGCATAACGAACATCGGACGATTTTGTCCTCAGCCTAGCGACTGCTGCGTGGCGGTAGTGCCACTTCCATGCAAGCAGACAGTTCTATGGTGCCGCTGATATATGTTGTAACGTTAATCTACCCAACTGAGATGAGCGTTGTTTGATGGCGTTTGTATTATACAGTTTATACGAAACCGTCAAATACACTTGTAGTCCAGGCGTGTTGTATGATGTATACACTACCAGCGTCTTAGAATTCCTTAATTCACAACTTTAAGTCTGTGCGTGAAACGACAGCAGCAAAAAGCACTTAATCTCATCAAATACGCCGACTGCCTTCGTGAAATTGTAGCTGTTAGCAGATCAATATGACTTCTTTCTGACACGCTGCCTGAAGCTGCCTGGTCGAATATATAACCCGGTGTTAACATTGCTGAGTTTATTGACCGCCAGGAAGGCAGCTTCTGAACAAACATTGTTGGCTAACCAGGATGGTGCCGCAATCTACTACACGTGGTGAATGCGGAAGAAACCAAAGATGTATGCTGAAACGGATGAACATAGTTCGTCTCCGCAGTCAGAATTTGTTTACTAACGTCACACTGTGAATGCCACAAACAAACGTTCATCACAATCAGATGCGTTGCCAGAATTGCACACACAATGAAACCAGCACCGTGAGTGTTTGTGCCTAAGTCAATATGAACGGGTAGCGAGACTTGCAACAATCTAATCGATGGCTGCTCGAGCGAACATATATGTGCAGACAGTCATTATCTCATTGTTATTAAACAAAGATTTCTCAGCCTCTTCGAAATTGTTTCTGGAAACCCTACCTGTGGAAGGTCACAGTTGAGTCCTGTTTGTGTATATTTCATCGTATGAGTCCAATTGTTATAACCTGTTTAGCTTTGAGATTAAAGATGTAATCGTTGATGAGTGTTACATGTTACTCTGACATACAGCTGGCGTATATCCTTTTATGAATACCAGCATCACCACAGGCTATGTTGGAACTGATGTAAAGGGGATTTCACTGTCTTAGTCAATAATGACCACTTACATATGGATAAAATTTTGAATAGAGCACGAAGCAGTTCATTTTTTTAAGGTTGTGCATTATTTCCGTTAGACTGAAAGGACTCAGGGCAAACTGTGTCTTGTCAGCTACGGCGTAATGGGTCCATTTATCAGAATTTTCCATAAATGTCACATCACCAGTCCTTGAGCTGATTTAAACTACAAATCTGGGAGCATAACATTATGACAACCGATAACCAAAAACAATACAATGGTCCCTGGACTGCATTTTACCACTCAGGGCAGGCGTTTACCGACGGTATGCAATACTTTCTATTACTCAAGGTAAAGTACACATTTCGAACATGATACCTGCCTATGTTAACATGTCTTAGTGCTAGGTGGAACTACAATGAACAATTTCAAATGGCTTTTCAAAAACATCAACAAAATAGAACAAAAGTTGTTCCTCGTTGAAAAAAGCCATACATTTGTTATACCTAGGAACAAAAACTGCCTCTTCCCATAAATGGCGTGGAGTTTTCTGTCACGACAGTTTCATGTCTCCACTATCCGTTGTCTATTGCCCAACGTTAGGGTCATCAGTTTTTAGGTTGAGTGTGTCACTCAGCTGTAAGTAATCATTCCCGATGCATCCGGTATCTATAGATGACCGATGTCAAAATGACATTAAAACCTCATTTAGCAGACTTGCGAACTGTGAACGGTAGTGGACAGGTGAAATCGCACACTACCACAAGCGTTGTGGTCACGAAGGTTCTCCCTAACCTGATAGCCCATTAAACGGTTGTGGCATGAATGAGAGGAGGTTGCTGAGAACAAGTAACCCAACTTACTAGCGGTTAGCTTTCATCCACTATACGAACTTGTTGGCCTCGACTGGGTGAACAGCTTTATAGACTCTAGTGTCCATCGTCTGTTAGTCAACCAAACACTGATGAGATAACATTGAGTCTTCAACTGGCAGCACGATATTGTCTATACAGCAGTAGGTATTACGCATTAGTAGTTTGGACATGATGTTCGCCTTTTACTTCAAGCCATAGGTTTTTAAGACTCAGAAAACAATGACCACACCGGCAGTTGCCCGTCAACACTATTTATTTCGCTGTTAACACTGAGTGAGAAAACTTGAACTGCTGGAACAGTAATCTCCGCATCAGACTTTCCTATCGTTGAACAGTTTAATAATAAGAAACAACCAACGGTTATCGCAACCTAATCGGTTAAGGCTGAAAATTATGCGACGAAAACGGAATAGAAAGTTTACTATGGATAACAAATGCGCGACTCAAGCATGAATGTAGTCTGATTTACTAAAGCTCAGTTAAGTCCAGTATATATATATATATATATATATATATGACGTGTACCTGACCTCGCTGGACTCCGTCTTCTTCTAAGGAAGAACCAATTTCTTCATCTTCTTGCTTTTTCGTTCTCGCGCTCATCTTTTTGGGTTTTTGTTGGAAACTACACTACACAGCTCTCACAGCTATCAAATTCAGCAAGTTTACAAGAGCTAAACTATACACACGGGAAGAAATGTTTACCTCTGTTAATAGCTAATTGATCAAAACATGACAGCAGAGATAATTGAAATGATCGCATCACCTGTTAAAACTGGGTCATATGAAGTGCAACGTTTCTTCTAAGGTTTACTTATAAAACCTGTGGGAATTGTTATATGGACCTTCAAAATTAACTGAATATCTGAAACATCGAAATGAAAGAAAAATTTGACCATTGAGATATGAGTTAAACCATTTCGTTATGCTTGTTGTGTTTTCAGGGGCTAACCTATGTAAGATTAACCGGCAGCTTCTGAAAAAGATCTACTTGGTGTGCAGGCACTGGGCGGACTTAGACTGGAAATGAAAAGTGGGGTTCGAGTCAAATTGTTAGTAAATTCAGTATGCACTTCGAAAGGCAAATTCTCAGCAGTATCGCACTCATATTTGTCAAGGAGACAAACAGTCAAATTATGGTGATATAATGAATAGCAAAAGAAAATACCAAGGTCGACAACGAGTTCGTAATTTTTAAGAGCAAAAGTTGTCAAAGAACGTGGCATGCTTTTGTTAAAGAAGATGAGATGCAGACGAGGATTTAGTGGAAGACGTTGATCAGGATCTAGAAAATATAGTATGTAAAAGGTGATTCCAGACAGTATGTCATTCCTGACATTTATCTCAGGCAATTATAACGCAGTCATTTAATCTAGATAAATGCTCAAGAGATGGGTTGATTAGTCGGGAATCCATACTAATCCAATAAGGAGAAATTAAAAAAAGTACATTACTAGCGATAGACAAGTATACATGAGTTTTGGAAAAGAGAGTTACGTTTGAAACTGATGGTGAAAGTCCCGGATCGCTAAGGTGAAACGAGTAAATTTTTGATTGTTGTGAATACATTAAGATGAGCAGACTACAGAAAGTCGTGACTGCAAGTGACCCCGAAACATCTGACTGGTAGATAGCGAGTTATTACGTGTCTGTGAGTTGAAGTTGCTTAAACGAAAAGATATTATCGATTAGCATTAGGGATTAAAAACAAAGCATCGATATGTTTTGGGGAACTAGACGACACAACTTATTTTGTATAAATTACCTAAGCGGTTCAATTCGACATATACCGAACAGTCGATTTCTGCAAATTGAACAGAACTTCACCAGTAGCTTTGTGGCTGAGGGGGGTCAGTCGATCAGACGTTAAAGCAACCTAATTAAAGGGGAAATTGTTCAACCATACCATATGGTGGCTCTCTACGTCTGCAGCAACCTGATGTCAAGTTATACAATCACATGAAGAAATTGAGTACAATTTTCAAAACACCTATATAAATATATTATCAGATCGTGTTTCTGAAAAAGTAGATACACTCAACACCCTAATCTTCGATTGGATTGAAAAAAACGACTTCGACTGTTCTTCTTTAGAAGCGATCTGGAATGCTGAACATTATTCATAAGAGAATGCGGTCAAGCGTTCAGATGTCAGCATTTGGTCCGGATGTGGGTAGCTACTACTAATGACCAATAATAGATACAAAACTCTAATCTAATACTTACGTTGGAAGTAGGCTTATCTAAATGTGAACCTTGCGACCGGATTTGAGTACTGCTTAATTTACAACAATCTAAGTTCCAAGATTTCAATAAATAAAACTACTGAAGAATAAAAGAGAGTTGTGTAGTATAAACTGGATATTACCGATAACTGTACATGCGTATGCATTTACATAAACTCTACTAGTAGCATAGAAAGACGAACATCACTGAGAAGCTATAACGCATAAAGTGATTTCCACTTGGAATAGAAGTCTTATTCGTGTGATAATCTGACAGAGCTGACAAAACACTCACCATCTCTTTAGGTAGCCCGAGAATTATTGTCAAGAAACCGTAGCTGAATGATTGGATATGGTATTCCGATCTTTACTATTGTGAGATCGACAGAGCAGTAGATTACATGATCACCTTAACCGGATGTGTCAAGAGTTCAAATTACGATCATGACTAAAATGCCCAAAATTTGTACCACCTAGATAAAGGCAAGGTACTTCATACTTTATTTATAATATATTTAAATGCTCCGCATATCAAGGTTTGCGTGAAAAAAATAAGACGCTGCCGTATTCAATCGATGAACACTTTCAGCACTTCATTGATTAGGTGATTTTGCAGACCAACTCAATGTTGCAACTGCAATTCTTATAAAGTGCGTATATCACAAGCAGAATCATGCATTAGGAGATATTTCGGTCTTCATGTATCAATTGTTGTTGATAAACCATTAAAGTATTCAATAACAATGGTAACTTCAAAGTTCGAACTTCAGGGATGAGTTTAAATGTTAACATATCCGTTTGATACGTACAATATGTAAATTACTTTGAAGATCGTTCTTAGATTCACAGTATTGGAGTCAACATCTGATCTGTAAGGAACACTTTCAAAGGATTAAACTGAAACAGAAAACAATGTCTAAATTCTGAATGATCTACACCAAGTGAGTGGAGTAAACTGATTTATAGAACACAAAACAGAATGACTGAGCTATCATAACCAACACATTTTAGGCGAAAATAACAAGTAAGTTACAACGACTGAATTTAAATGGAGTCGGAAGATTTTCAATTGAAGGATGTGCAAGTATTGTGAAAAAGAGTTGCCGTTCCCTCTGTTGATCAAATGGTTTTGTAATGATCAATTTAACATTCTGTTAAATTCAAGCCAGATTAAGGAGTGCATGAGTTGTACACCTGCTATCTATCGCGTAAAAGCCTTTTAGGGGATTTTGTTGGAGTACTGAATACAAAATATGATGGATTTGGACGGGGACGATCAATTATATTCCCCACCTATTTTGACTACAGACTGTTAGCATGACATCACTGGGGACAAAAATATCACCTTGGCTAAATAGTTGCCCATAATACGGATTAACTCAAACATAAATGTTAAAACGAGTTCAGCAATTTTTGAGCTTCTCTTAGATGAATTGAGAAGGATAAGTAAAAGTACATACAACGGAGAAAAAGGGGGGTATTGCTGAATTGTCGATCAAATAGTTGAAACTTGGAAAGTGCTTCTAAATGAACCCCATAAAATTGAAACGTTAGATTTTCAGGAAAACATCACTGGTATAAAAGAACTAGTGCACGCTGTTTAATAAAGGCCCTCTCAGGTAATTGAAAGGTAACTCTGAGAATAGGTAAGATAGATAAATATGTAGTTGCAGGTACTTTTCTATGAATTGTTGATGTGAACCACTACTAACATATCCGTCAGTAAAATAGCAACAAAGCGACAGCCGTAAGATGAATGCGGACGAGTTATAAGCCAATCTTAAACTATGAGTCTGTGTTCCAGCAGCCTTAAAAGTCAATGGATTCCACTTAGTCTACCCATTCTTAAATTTTGATGTATTTATCTGTTGCAGACGGTTCGTCAGGGATTTTGTGGCTCAACTGTCTTTTGTTCCGTTGGTGAAAGAAAACAGTTCCTAACACGTTCCTACCTTGAATATATCGCCGTTTTGATATAATGTTCTGTTAATAGGGCTTGGCTGTCTTCTGTGAAATCAGGTGGCATCTACTTGGGAGCCTATCCAAACATTTCATTAGGTTAGAGGGTACATGTGTGCTTTATATCTGGCCTACAGGGTTAAATTTCTACCCAGTCAATATAAGGCGATATTTCCGATTATGTATGCACATATGAAAAGCTTACGATTGGCTTTCATTTGACATTGCAAAGTTGGATGTTACTTCGAAGTGTCACTAACCTCAGCCCACCAGACTTCTGCCATCATAGTTGCAAGTGGCTAATTTTTTCCTGTGCTTTTGTAATAATAGATGCAGCCGTCGTGAACTCCCGTATGCTTTTTAAATCATCGAGGATGACAATGCTTTATGATCCCTCCAGGTAATGAGATAATCTGACCAGTTCACTCAATGCTGTATTGATGAGTCAAACGTTTGCGTTTGCTTCTGCTAATTTAGTTGTCATATGCAATAAACATTTGACTGTGTTATCAGTTCGCATGGTTGAATCATCAACAATCTTTAAGATGAGAAGCCTTTACAGTTATTTTTAAGACAGATGAGATATTCTTGGTTTCATTTTAATCCTTTTTCCGTAGGACAGTCGTGTTGCGGCACAGTATGACATTTGATGCTCTACTAACTTGCCGACTCCAATCTCCAATCCATTCATTGTTGTAGCGGTGTCTCTATTCTCTAACCCTACCGGTATGATGCATTTCTCCTGCATGCAGTGTTGCAGTCCACAAGCCACGGTTGAAGTCGCAATAATCAAGTGCTGCCTACAGATCCTGAATAGTATCTAACATCTGTCAGTAAATAAACATTGCTTGCTTATCCAGAGAACTATATAACGGAACACAAATTTATGTTGTCAACGTAATTGCCAATGTACTGAGTAAGTGTGTATTTTATATTCACGTTAGGTTTTCCCACTGTCCCTTGTTTTCTTCATAGGTAGCTAGCAAAAGAACGCTAACATTTTAACCGTATGAATGAACGTAGTAAAACGCATTTCGTAAGGGTTGGTTATTTCTTGAATTATTTGGAAACGTTTAAACGTCACTGTGTGAACTGTTAGATTAAATTAACGTTCGTGTGCATGAAGGAAAACGCAGATCGGCCAATCTTCCCCCATACTGGATATTTCATCGATTATTCTTATAATCTGATGATAGCAGTTAAGAAAAATCAATTTTTCAGTGCCTGTGCTATAAGTTGCCTGATATATTTGAGTCACTTTCACAATATGAACAGCAATGAGTATTGCAAACCGGTTTCAGTGTAATTATAGGAAGGATTGTAGGAATTGGTCTGAATTGACACTTTTGGCGCCTAAACCGATGTTGATTCATCAGTTTGTCGGCAAGTCGCATGCAGTCACACTGATATCATGCCAATGTTCCAAATTACTGTGTACATAACGGGAGACGTATCTGAGTAAGATCAATAGTTTTTTCTTGTTCAGAGGGGAATTAAATGGACTGGTTGGTTCAGAAAAATATTTTGGTGGGGGAAAATTGTTAGTTTGTAAGGTCGATCTAGTCATCATTGTATTATCACCGAATAGTCTAGCGCTTTTGAAGCATATCCTTCCAGGTTCCCACGTCTAACTGGATGTGTTTATTAATAATCAGACAGGGGTCAAACAGGTGGCTCTGGATGAACTCGGCAGATGTCCCAAAAGGATGTAATGTCAAGTCCCCCCTTTTAATTTGATTTACCTGTGATAATCATCCAGGTAGAAATTTTTAGTAAAATTACAGTAACACATTTTTAATACGTGTTCAATCTTACTGTCATCTATACAAACCGAAAAATCTAATCTGTTAGAGGATTACAAGGTATCTATTGGGTTAAGATAGCGAAACTTGAATGTCGCATCACGTGTATGGAGCAAGTTTTCGTTTGTCTCAAAATGATAGCCGTTCTCAGTGGAACAGTTTTATACAATACACATCAGATGACCACTCTTTGAATGTCCGTTGAAAGTCCGACATTGCATTTCATGTAAGGGTCGTTTTATGTCAGCGGGGCTTATGGAGGATTTGTTGTTGTGTTACTCTGCCTTGTGTGAACAAAGTTGGCTAGCCCGTCACCACTCATTCTGGGTTTATTCAAAATAAGACATCTTTGGTTCATTATCACTGAGCTATTAAACAGTGCAATATAAAGGGTAACTTTTACAACTTGGCACTTCATTGCGCTGAATGGCCTGTAGTCGTTCCCGATTAACTACTTATTGACCTCCAAGGATCATAGTCCCGCTCACGGAACTGTTTCAGTTTGCGGTTATAACCTGCCATCGAATATTGCTTAGGTTTCAGTGGCGCACTCTGTCTGACATCTCCATAAAATCCCAGCTACACACAGCTCTTGCTTTACTTCGTCGGTAATGTTGCAAAACAAGTCAAGAAATGTTTAAACTTAACAATGGACTACAATCCAATACACAAAGGAAGATGAAATCGGGCACTTTTCAACGTCAGTTTACATGACAAACTAAGACTTGTGAAAATGGATTCTTCCTTTAACTTGGAAATGCGTTTTATGTTTGATCTTCGGTGGGTAAAAGAGATTTGCGCAATGAATTCATTTATAGTTTCGTTGTTCTGCTGCACACAGAGCATTCCTTTGGATAAGAGAAGCAGTGTCCATTAGAGTGGTGTTGGACGCTGTGAAAGGAACGCTGGACACGTCACACCTGACTACCCCTGTCAGTTCATAGTTTAACCAATGAGCTTTCTATAGTTTCTACTTTGGTAGCTGCATAATAAATACTAAGGATGTTCACGAATTTCCTGAATGACCCTGATTTAGTTCGGTGCTAACCACATGTCCCCCGGAGGGAATCCGTCGATTTAATTTTATACGCACTACCTGATAGTTAATCCACGTGCGATGGAAAGTTTAATCGCAAGCTACAACTTCGTTTGATTACTAGGGAGAGCGTTTCAGTGAGACCAGTTCCGTCTGAGGCAAGATGGCTAAGATGGCACCTTCCGCTTGATAACTCAGGCATTTTGCTTATTTGTCATACTCACTCCTGAATGTTTCACTCTTGCTCTTCAATTTTTTCGCAAGTACAACTGCCGGATACGAAAATGAGTTTACTTCAGATCACTTCCATCAGCACACGTTCACATGAAAGTGCATTCATTCAGAACTTCGCTTTTTGATATCTTCATGGACACCTTCGGTGCACTCGTGGACGACCATTAATGATCAACGGTTACAATCAGTTAATCATGGCAGCCTGAAGCTTCTTGATTCTGAGAGAGCACGCAGTAATACTGATGGTTCATTCAGAACAAACTGGTTGTGTCTAATGAGCTCATAACTAAAAAAACTACATTTCACATTAAAATGAAGTAAGTACACCGGAATTAACCGCTGTCAACTGATGCCTTCTAAAGTAGGAATGCTAACAAATAAATTCGGCCACTTAAAAACAAACCATTAGTTCACCGTGGCAATAAAGAAGCCAGCAAATGCGTACAACGGTGACAGTGGGTATATTCTCACCCCTAAGCTTGTGTGACTGAATGGTTAGTAGCGCGCCGGTGTTTCACCACTCCGTCGGAGTCCGAGTCCACAGAGGCCGACTTGTCAGCATATTACTCACATAACTAGCTGTAGGTCAAAATGGTTTCACCTTGGTTTTCCCGGAATCAGCAAGGTCGTTCAGAAAAATTCACAGGTCTAAAATGTACACATGTATCAAATTCAAAGATAACCCATGGAAACTATCCACATCAACGCTTACGAAATCAGGAGAGTTACCGCGTAAATACGATGGACTATTCGTTCCAAATTACATCCCAGTCCTATGGAAAAGTTAACTTTACATTAGTTAGAAAGGGGCAGTGAACGTAATAAAACGCTTGGTTTTCGAAAAGTGTCTGAGATTTGACGTTGTTGAGATAATCGGTTTATTCATTCTGCAAACAATCGTGTATCACAACTAGTGTCTGCTTTTGTTCGACAACAATGCAGCCATTAATTAACAGTTCTTATTGTCTAACGATTATAGAAACACTTTAGCTATTTAACCGAGGTAGACTGAAAAGTTTTTAAAATTCATGGAGAAGCATCAATTAATTTCTATTTGTATTTATGATGTGGAAAGTTTTGTTTTACGCTACCACAAGAAACGCGATTTATTACGACCACCGTGAGGAATTACGATCCAGTTGACCTTGTTTTCTTCTATTCAGGCTTGTAAACGTTAAGTCAGTGGACTCAATGATGATTAGACTTCATGGAGAGTAACATGCTTGCCAGGTTATAAGTGTAGAATGTCGTGAAAAATGGATAGAATTAACAGTAAAATTTTAGAAATCTGATTGTCTATCACTGGGATTGCATTGTACTATTTGGCTAGTTTGTTGCACCATGATTTTTGAACATATGTGGGACAGAACATAGATCCAAGTGACTGCCTGATTTTATATCGGGCCCCATTCCAGATAGATAAATTTTGATGATTAGGATACGAATTGTAGCTGTTAATGGCTTATTTCATTTCGTATAATCGAAGGGAAAGAATTTAATTAACATCGCTGTCAACGGTATTCATCTAAACTAGGGAAATGGTTGAGCTGTTGACACAAAAATTGGTAACGTTTGCTAGAATTGTGTCTAATATAACCGGAACTCAATGTAGAGTAACAACGTGTACCTTACGATTTTCCGGGATAAACTGAGATTATTGAACATCTTTATTTACAGGCCAACCGGTACAACGGTTGCCGCCGTTCATTGTGCTGTTTCTAATGCGGCCGAAACCCGTGTTTGTCTCAAATGGTTTTTTTGAAGTGTTCAAGTCTCTATCAGTGCTCATGGTTGAAAAGTTGTTCTTTCCGAAATATTGTGTACAACCATGAAATAAGCCACATTTTTCCCAAAATCCTTTTTTTTATTAATATTTGTAATATTCGTGTGAGTTTAAAATATTGTCTGTTCAAAGCATGATCTGGATATGTATACTGAAACACTGTTCCAAAATATTATCAGTCTTCGGACCATATTATAACGATATTTAGCCATCTCACTGGCTATTAGGAATTTTTCTACATCCGTATAAAACTTTGTAGAGAAATGTTGGTCAATATCCGTTTAACAAACGGGAAACATTTCTATATCTAACCGCTGAATAACCGCTGGTGTGTGTGTTGAACACTTCTAAGTCTGATCTGGCTTGCTTGGTATTTATGAGGACGGAGTAAAGGATGCACAATCAAAGTATCCACCTAATTAGATATGACATTGTTTTGTTCAGCATTCTCAGTCACGTGAACTTGGCCGTCCTCAGTATACTGGTTACTGACTCTCTTCGTAAGTTCAAAATAAATCAGAGGGTTCTGTTTTGAACCAAATAAATGTTTGACCTGCTCTTATCAACAGCAACATCAACATTCTTCTTTCTGCGCTCTGCACCAGTAGAATATTTGTTACTTCCTTTCAAACCACTCTTCTCTGTATGTTTTCTAAGTGGATTGCTCTCGTCTGAATAGTTTACTGTTCTACAGGCAATCACAGTGTGCCTTTGTTTTGAACAGACCTCATTTTTCAGTCTTTTACGGGACTTGGGAGAATCCCTGAAGTCCCGTAATCTCCAAAACGAAGCGACATTTGACCACATGTGCTCAGCAGCCCGTGTCGCTGAGGAACGGGGATGTCCTTGAAATATGTAAACAACCAGCATCTGTATATACTAGGCCCTGCTGATCACTGGTAACGTTGAATATCTCTCTTGTAAATTCGGAATACCACTACGTAGTTTTCATCCAAGATAGCTGCAGTTTGCTGAGATTGTAGCAGTCAATTTACTGAAGCCGATTTTGTTTGTTCAGAATCAACTGTTCTCGTCCCTGACTCAGCCCTGGACTAAGAGGCCTTTCTTAGTCTGCAGTCTGACTGTTTACTCCAGTATTAATTGCGTGGTACCTGTAAATCTCTTATGGATACCGGTGTGTCAGTATGACTTACGCACATCCATCACTCGCTGTGTCCCGAATGTTTTGATCAAAATTCCACGCTATTGTTGGTTAAGAAACAAAACAACTGTTAGTTTAGGGCGTGGCGAAAAACATTGAAATGAACAGACATCACATGAGTGCAGTCAGATTAGGGATAAACGGCTGCGCTGCCACCGCAACGAAACTGCTTACGGTAGCAACTCCTGCCAGTAGAAGGCCGTTGTGTGGTGCTTTCACGATTGAGACTTGTACTCCAAGAATGAGACGATTACACAAATTACACAAAACCGGTGTTTCCTTAAGGCCTATCCTCATCGTGGATGATTAAGCACCCCACAAACTTCCCCAAAGGCTAGTTCAATCCCTTGATCCTACATGGAAACCCTTCAACTCCCGTTCTTTGAAGAATTCCAATGAGTTATATGATATTTTGGAGAATACTTTGGTGGGCTCCTCAAAAAAGATGCCTTCATTTGACGTTAACTCACTAGTTACAAACATTCCATTAGATGAAACAGTTGTTTACTTATATAACATTATTTTGACTCACGAAATATCTTCACCTATTAACGTTGTCTGCTGTAAAGAATCAGTTCTTCTGTGAACGGAAAGTAATCGGTTTGAGTTAAACAGCTGGGCTTATAAACAAGTTGATGATGTAGCATCGGGAAATCCGTTGGGTCGAACACTGTGTGATATCTTTCTGGGAATAGTCTAAGATGCACTATTAGGTTGTACTGACCGTTATTCGCTTTGCAAAGGATATGTCGATGATATTTTGATATTCACCGATTTTTATCATTTCATAACTGCTTGACACCAGTTTACTTCCAAGTACCGAAATATCTGTCACCCATGAACTGGAGTTAGATAACTCAAGACCATTTTTAGATATTTTTAATTCTAGACGTCCAGTTGACACATTTATCCTGTCTGTTTCTCGGAAAGCCACGTGGAACGGATAGTACTTACAAGTACCCCTGGTGACGCTCCAGGCCTACAAATATGGTTTACTGCGAACGTTTTTATCAAGCAACGAAATTGTTCACGGCCAATCGCCTAAATTCTGAAAACGAGCTGCCGGGGAATGTTCTGTTTGCGACTGTGTTTCAGGCCAAATACGGTGAAATTTATTGCAAACAACAAATGACCAACTCTTAGCCAAAATAAGCGCCAAAGAACGAGGCTTCTACCAGCGTTTCCTACAAAGTAGACCATGATATTCATGATTTAAGTAGAAGGATGACAGCTGTCATTGATCGTACATATTGGGCAGCAGATTTGCGTTTCTTACCTTCCACTCGCAGAATGAGTATCCACTATCCCCATCACCTTTTTTCGGAAAACTGTGCCCCTACTTACTTCTGTCAGTTCAGTTTCAGCTGTGGTGACTCATACATCAGTAGAACGGAGGGAAGCGTGACAAAGGAAGGCGGAGCACATCCCAAAGTGGCCATTGCAGACAACGCCTCAGTGTAGATCAGCATACCAACTCCCGAACAGAATTCCGGCATCTTTGGTCGCAAAACACAATCGCAATAAATTATGTGGTTGATCCTACCACCTCAAATTTGGCCCCGTTACGCGACCGCAACCCTAAGTTACTGATGTTTTCCGAAGCGCTGTTAACTGGGCGTCACGCACTGTCCTTCTGCTGGTAAAAGATGCTAACATGCTCAAGCTGGTTGTTGTGGCAGAGAAACCATTTACTTCAACATGGTTGCACTGATGTGATATTCGTTCATTTCATTATTTCGTCGCCATGCCCCGAACCTATAAGACTGTGTTTTGTGTAATCGGTTGATGAGAATAAACGAAGTGGCTGCATTTTGCATCTCGCTTCTTGTCGTCTCGATTAACTGTATAAAGAGAACTCGACGTTTCAAATGTTTGTTTGACTGGTCATCAGAAATTCCGTTCGTGTACGACAGCGACTAGTGGTTCTTATGAAGATGCTGTTTATACCAAACAAATGGTTTCTGTTGAATAGAACAGCAAAGTACAAAGCATGTGGGACCGGGGCAAACGGGTGGTACATAACGATAATCACATTTAAGTGGGGTTATTGTTGGAAGGTTTCATTGCATCCACGAAAAATTACTCCCTCATTCGGAGCAATTCTTAATGATGTATCTGCCTGGCATTGAAAACTTGGACGACATTGTAATAAATTATTCTCCTGCAGACAGTATATAAACCCTGTCGTTCAAAGTGCATTATGAAACTGTATGTTATGCATTTTACAGTTTAAAGCCTTCTCATGATATCAGTGTGGCTTGAACTATATCTATTTTGTTTCTCTTAGGCCACCGTAAGAAGTGTTAATTTAATTTATCTATTTGGTGTGATCACATCTTGCCGCATTATCTATGATACCATGTTAACAATAGACATAGATACATTCAGTTCATCCACATAACTTCACCATTTACAGCGTCACAGTAATTAAACTATCAGCTAAATGGTGGGTTATATGTGCTTTTATGCGTTCGGTCTTGTTTTACGTTTCAGAAACCTAGTCAACATGTGCAGGAGATGCACAGAGGCTTTCGGTATTCGACTTCCATCGTCTCTACAAGTTAAGCTGTATCAAGTTAGCGGATTGTGTGTACAATACAACAGCATATCTGCATGGATTCGAAACTTGTCAGGTTTGCGGCAGTTAACTGAGGTAAGGGAGGTGAACAAGCTGGGTTCGCTGGTTCGCGTGCTCGACAAGCCAACGGGACGTCTGTTATACCGTGTTATTTTCATTGTGGCTGTTAGCGATTAAAAGAAACCACAAGATGGTCAGAAAATAACATGGTCACGGGCTATGGTGAGATTGCCAACCCCTTTGAACATGGGTAGGAGGGCTACAGGACACGGCAGTATGTTGCTGTTAACAACAGGTCTGTCTTCATGAGACTAGTGACTCTTTTTTATTTTCTGACCTCTGATGTCTGTTTTTCATGTATCTATAATCATTTACCAGTCAGCCTTTTATAAAATACTTTCATGTTCACCGGCAGCCGGAGTCATGTTACACGGCAGTACTAATTTTAACTAAAACTGCGCGTATCTAAACGTTTCTACGAAGAACCTACTCAAACGTTTGCAAAAATAACGTGTTAGTTGGGGGCAATCTTACAAAATGATCATCTGTGCCTGGAAGCCAAGCACTATTCCGAGCCCTTGAATATCCATCTTCCGGTCACCTCGGGTGAAGCAGCTGACAGACCAGAATTGATCGTTCCAGTGGTACAGCGATGAACGTATTAACATGGTAGGTGCGCAGAATGAACAAGAAAGAATCATCCGTTGAGGTGATTAGCCCCCCTCTATCTTGTCACAACATACCTTCAAGATCAGTCCGTACTTACAATCAGTTGGCCTCGATCCTTCAGCGCTTTCCACTCTTATCTTTTCTTCTCAGGGAAACGGTTACTTATACCGTTGAAACATCTTATCTGCGTATTGGAATTAGGATTGCACAAGTCTTATACCAAATTGTTGATTTCCTTCTACGGACATCCATTTTTCCTAACGGATCAGCATGAAATTTATTCAGATTATCCTATTAGCTGGATTTCTATTCAACCTAGACGAGACTCCTTAATGAGATCAAACTGTTTGGTGCTTTGTACTAATGTATTTCGAATAAGATGATAAAACCCATTAATTAATACATTCCACAATCATTTTCTTTAGCAAGTTGTTCAACCATTTGAGCATACCATTGAAATAAGACTTGTTAACTTCGTGAAAGTTTTGCTAGAACAACTAAGGTCTGCCGCTGGGGTAGTTTTCGGGGTTTTGAGTTTAATAATGTTTCCAAATAAGGGAATCGTAGCGCAGACAATTGTTTAGTTAGGTCTTAGGAACTTAACCCGGTTTAGTAAGAAGTGAGTTAGGTTAGGTCGACTATAAATCAAAAGGTCGGTGAATCAGTTCATCACTCACTCACAGTGGCTATGAGTTCGACCTGATGGTAATGCTGCTTTATTTCCCGTTCACCGCAAAAAGGACTCAGAAGACCTTGAAATAAAAACCCCGAAAAAGGGATAAAAGTTAGTAAAGTAATCTAAGGCAATAAAAATGGAAATGACATGAATGCATACATGCAGGTGAATGCGGCACACGGCCATCTCGAACCACTGTTTCCAACCAGCGATTGGGGTAATCACCAGGACCCCGAACCGGTCAGATGTTGCCTATCCCCTTAACATAGCCGCATAATCGAAGTCTCCATATGTCATGAATTAGTCGCTGCACAACTATCATGCCGCTTTACCTGGTTGTTGTTGATCTCAGTATAGACAACGCTTGATGCCGGACAGGCTCAGCTAGCTCTTGGAGTGTGTGACTGTAGCACTGCAGATCGTGCGATCAGATTGGTCGATCAGCCGATCTCTCATTTGGTGCTTTTCGAAATTTGCAATTGCGAACGATCTTACTACCTGATGCAATCTGATTGCCGGAGGCAACGATGGTCATATATATGTCCGTTCACAAGCTCATCACTCACAAGTTACGTTTATGGACCATGAAACAAAATAAAACACACATAGGCATTATGTACTTTTCATTCAAACATTCGTACACTATTTTGACGCCACATGTAACACAGGTTGTTGTTGACAGCAGAGAACAGTTACCGCAACAAGATACACGGAAAATAAAGTAAAGCTTTAGAGGAAACCCTATAACGCGACCCTAGATTTTGTAGCCTCCACAATATCCTCATTAAAATTAGGTAAGACACTTGTTGGTTCGATTTTACTGGCCAACAATACAGTACAACAACTAGTATCCAATATCCTGATTGCCTCCCACTACGCCTGATTGTTTAAAAATACGGAAACTGTCCCGTTTACTCCAGTTAACAACACCACAAATTAGCTTTTTCTACAGGTGCACGTTTTAGAATGATGTGAGCATGCTGAGAGATATCTTAATTGGAAGTATGCGCTAGAAGATTTTTGGATAATAGGAATTAAATATCACACGCAATATATCATGGCTTTAGCACTGGCGTCGATATTTCTGTCATTCCCTTCTGAAAAGAAGCAGTATACTCGAGTTTTAATTTTGTTATAGTTCGGCAGTCGTGTATATCATTAATAAGGTCGATATATGAACTAGATCCATGCTATCAGGACGCGAGCATGTTGACCAGTGCGTCATCTCTTTCACATTTTTGGCACCACCGATTCAAAATATGAATGCATTCAACCACACTGAACTGCGAGCAATGCACAGACTGCCTACTTGATTCGAGACTGATGCTTGTCAATGTGAGGTCAATGGCGCAGAGATCAACATGGTTACCTCACAAAAGAGTGGCTGGAGTTCTGACCCCAGCCGTGACAAGTATAATCGTTACTGACGAGCTCCAATAGGAACGAAACTCGAGTCCAGTGCTGTTTTTGAAAGAAAGTGGCCGAAAAGTCTATGAGAATGCGGCAGCTGCAATCATTTTCGGGTGATTTTCAGTCTATATGAGAACTAAAAGCCTCCTAATACTCACATGAAATTCATTTTCTATACAAGAGTGTCCAGCAGTCTCGAATCAAGTAGGCAGTCTGTGCATTGCTCGCAGTTCAGTGTGGTTGAATGCATTCATATTTTGAATCGATGGTGCCAAAAATGTGAAAGAGATGACGCACTGGTCAACACGTTCGCGTCCTGATAGCATGGATCTAGTTCATATATCGACCCTGGTAATTATATAGACGACTGCCGAATTATAACAAAACCAAAACTCGAGTATACTGTTTCTTTCCAGAAGGGGATGACAGAAATATCGACGCCAGTGCTAAAGCCATGATAGATTGAGTGCTCGCAATTTTATTTCCAGAAATGACGATTCATTCGATACTTACGAGTTCCGTCCAATTACTATTATACTCGCCTTACTGAGTAATAAAATCACTCGTCGTTGAAAATCCGTCAGGCCATTTGAAACGCAGCTAGCTACACACCTTCCATCAGTATTGTTTGCAATATCAGCGTAAGGTTGTTGATACTTTTAATAACTTATATAATTCTCAAGGTCGTTCAACATCAATTTATTTCAAAAAGATGATTCAGTTTTTTAAAGTTGGTGTAGCCTCTGACAGGGTCTGTCAATAACAAGTAATAGCAAGGTTAACAATGCACACATCTGATCTTTACCTGATTGTTCTATAGCGTAATTCGGTAAAGAATCACAAATGCAGGACGCTTTACTCTGGGCACAAGCTGGATGTCGGCATTCCAAAAGATTACACTATTTCTCCACTCCTTTTTCTGCTGTTCCTGTATTTTCTGTGGTCGTTTTCGCTTTGAACTCTGTAGTGAGATCACCTTCGACGTCCCTAAAATCCTAAACTCCTTGTGACGTGAGAGTTGCCTTCCCAGTACCACCGCTGCGGTTCGCATTACCTCGTGAATGTAACAACAAGGTTAGTGTGTTGGCGTAAGTATCGCAGTTTTGCT